>OZ017767.1:921533-1177137 GCA_963969345.1 Turbatrix aceti | reverse complement strand
ATACGTTGAATACATATTAAAAATAGCGCGTCGCATTGAACCTTGATCGAAGCTGCTGTTTCTGTCCGCACTGTTTGATTTCGGGCAAAAATTAAACAGATTCTGAAAATGAAGCTAACGATATTACATTTGGGATCTATTTTGGCATCATTATGCATCTTTATGTTGCAGTATGCAAATTTTATGGAAGAGTCAGAAAATGATGGAATTTATGACGTTTACAGTGGTAAAGGTAAAATAATTGATTTAAAAAACTTAACGTTGTAAAACATTTATACTTTTTTAGTTTTGATGAATGAAGAATTCCCAAGTACAACAACGTCGTCTACTGTCTCAAGTTTGAACATAACCCTTCTCTTCGACCACTGTGAACTTCCTAAACTTGATCCATGGGATTTTGCAATAGAAAAAATATTTGATCCGAACAAAAATCCAATTAAAGATTGCAAACCGACATATAAGAAGTTGACAACGATTGTCAACAACACGGTTATCATGCTTCCAGAAACCAAAAAGCTCAACTGTTCTTACAGGTGTATTTTGCCAAAAAGCGGTTCTCAAATGATAGTTGCTAATTGGACTAAGCTGGTGAATAATACAAAACCCCCGTGTGACGTCATACAGATTGAGTGCAACAAAGGTTCCGGCAATGCTACGTATCAATTTGTACACAAACTTATTTTTCGGAATGAGTAAGAAACTGAACAAAAATTTAAATTAAAAAAGATTTTAATTTTAAAAATCAACTTGATTTTAGAAGCCAGCTACCTCCCCCGCCTGCAAAAAAACTGCCAAATGTTCACATCATAGTAATCGATTCCAGCTCCAAATCACATTTTGAGCGCGCAATGGTGCGTACAAAAACGTTCCTCCGTAATAACTTGCAAGCTCAACCCATGCACTACCTCAATAAAGTCGCCGAAAACAGCCGTCCTAATGCCATCGCGTTTTTACTTGGTAAAGCAGCATTCAAAATTCCGCCTTCCCCTTTTTCAACTGGATACGACAGTGATTTTGTCATTGATTCCTGCCGGACTCTTTTTGACAATGATCAGTTCATTATACATCGATACAGAGACGCTGGTTACGTTACAATGATGGCCGAAGATTGGACTTATACCGTATTTAATTATCCAAATTGCAAAGGATTTGCAAAACCCCTTGCACAGCATTTTTTCAAGCCTTTTCAATTAATTACATTAGCTAATCCTGCTTACAGTAAAAACGTGTTTAGTGGACAGTGCAGAGAAGATGTACACCAGTTATTGGATTACCAACAAAAATTAATTGACACGTATCCTGATCGACCTCTATTTTCGTTAACCTGGTACACGTACTTGTCTCACAACGATATAAATGGATTGTATCACGCCGATGATTATTTCTACAGATTTTTACAGAAAAATGAAGAACATTTTCAAAACAGTTACCTGTTTATCATGGGCGATCACGGAATGCGATTTGGAAGAATCCGGAATACAGATGTTGGCACGGTTGAAGATAAAAATCCATTTTTGTGGATTTCAGTGCCGGAAAATAAGAGAAGTGATCAACTTTTGGATCAGTTGAGAGCGAATTCTATGAAACTGATATCACATTACGATATTTATGCTACACTGGAGAACATTTCGGATGTCCGTTGTTTTTTTTACATTTTCATCGGAGACAAATTATTTACAAATTTCAGCCGATTAACACAACAATTCCCAATCCTATAATTCACGGTGAAAACCTCCTCGAACCTTTAAAAGAACCCCGTACCTGTGACAGACTCAGAATCCCCTTCGAATATTGCATGTGTGATTTCCAGAAAACAAAAGTGCTGCGCAACGATTCGTTAACCGTCAAAATGGCCCTTGCTTGCGTGGAACGAATGAACCAAGAATTGTCTGCAAATAACAAAACTGCTGCTCTTTGTTCAAAGCTCACACTAAACATTACCGAAAATGTGAATGCGTACGGTTTCCGTGAAAATGGAAATCAAACAGTGTACAAAATCGCATGGAAAACATCGCCCGGAGATGGAGCATTCGAAGCTTACGTGCTCCAAGATTTGTCTTCCGGCAATTTTAGCATCGAATCCACAATGTTTCCTCGAAGCAATGCATACGGAGATCAGGCAAAGTGTGTAAAAGAAAATCCTTTGGAATCCTATTGTTATTGTAAGAATTTATTGAAAATTAGTAAAGCTAAAAAAGGTTAATTAGCAGTCTGCATAATTTATTGGCGTTCACAAAAAAAATAATTAAGATCCATAGGTATATTCATAGGTAAAGTATTCTGTCTTGAATCCCTTAGCTGAATCCTTGTACGTCATGTTGACAAACACGCCGGACTGATAGACGTGTCCCTGCAGTGTTGTTGTCGTTGTGCTCGCTGCCTTTGACGGATTGCACGCTTTCGCGTTTTTGGTCGTTTTTTTGGAGCTTGAAGAACTCGATTTTTTTGATGATTTGGAAGCACGCTTACGACGACCATCCGTAATTGTGACTTCACCGTAGTCATAGGCTTCCGAAGAAGTCAGGTTACGTGCACAGTCCGAAGCAGCCACCGTAAGCTCAAAATCCATGTGCATTTCGCTTCCGTCAGAATTGAGCAGGTATGTTACGTTATCGATTTTTGACAGGTTAATGACGTATTTTTCTTCATCAGAGAAAAGATTGTAGTTGTTGACAATGTTGTAAGCTTCGTACTAAAGTTTTCAAAATTTATAAGAGAATGTAAAACTGCATAAGGTAAAAGTACTTACGAGTAGCTGTGCAGAATCCATATCAACGGCTGTAAATCCCGCATCAGCACTGGCAGCAAAATCGGCATTTTTTACCTGTAGCAAAATAACAATGAGGCATGGTAGGAGTGCAATCAGCCTCATCATGGTAGGGAAAATTGTCGGGTGACAATGAAAACTGCGTGCGATTACATTTTCATTATCCGTTTTATATCAAGTATCAACAGACGGGGATTACAAATTTGTCTACGTGCATGACAAATGAGAGGATCAGCAAGTTACTATGTATGTTTATCTGATACAAATGAGAGCGTGCAACACAAATGAGTATTTTTTTAATTAAATTGTTCTGGTAACAAAAAATAATTGGATCAGGTGCGGAACTTTGATGTGCAGGTAAATAGTACAAACGTGTATGGAATAAATCAATAATACAAAAATTTTTTAATTTAAAAAAACATGGTTTACAAGTCTACATTTTTGGTGTTATTTAATATATTTATAACAAAAGAGAAAAAAAACTGTAGGAATAAATAACTCGTGTTTAGACCACACAGAACTACTTCTAACCATTTTTTTTTGTAAAAACTGTGTATCTGAAGAAAATCGTTTTGCATAATTTATTGGCGTTCACAAATTTAAAAGATAACAAAAAAATTAGGATGTTGATCCTTCCAGTTCATAAACAAACTCTTCAGTCTTGAATCCCTTAGCCGAATCCTTGTACGTCATGTTGACGAAAACACCGGACTCATAAATGTGGCCTTGAAGAGTCGTCGTCGTTTTGCTGGCGGGTTTGGAAGGATTGCACGCTTTACTGTTTTTGGCGCCTTTTTTGGAGTTTTTGGAGCTGGATTTCTTGGACGACTTTGACGCACGCTTACGACGGTCGTTTGAAATAGAAACGTCTCCATTTTCATAGTCTTCCGACGAAGTCAGATTACGTTCGCAATTTGAAGCAGCTACCGTAAGCTCAAAATCCATGTACAATGAACTTCCGTCGGAGCTCACCAAATATGTCAAGTTGTCGATTTTGGCAAGATTGATAACATATTTTTCTTCGTCGGAAAATAGGTTGTAGTTGTTGACGATGTTGTATGCTTCTTGCTGAAGTAAAAGAAGTAAATTATTTGGCATTTTAACTGTGTATTCCTGTATTTTAATAAAAATTATAACATACAAGCCACTGCGAAGATTCTAGTTCCAGTTCTGTAAAGTCGGAAGCATCAGACGTATCAGCAGTTTGAAAGTCGGCGTTCTTGATCAAAAGCAGAACAAAAATGATACATGGAAAAACTGTCAAACGCATCATAACGGTCGACAGTGCCAATTGACAATGGATGAGTGTTATGCATAGTTATCCTTTTTATACCATGTGTTTTGTATTGTTTTGCCAGTTATTCTCGCATAGTTTTCGATATAATACTGAGTTCCTCAAAATGTTATCGGATTGGACTTCCGCAAGGTGAGCAACAGGTACAAATGAAAATCAAAATGTTTTTTTTTACAGCGGATTAATCACTAATTGTGCTGTTTATGTGAACTATGATAGTGTTTCCTCGGATTATGATCTTTGACAATCCGGATAAATGAATATATGTATGTATGCGGTAGAAAAAATAAATGCTTGCATTAAATAAAAATAAACTGCAATTTAAAAGTGACGCCAAAATTAGTAAGTCTAACGAAAATGATTTGTCAACAGAGTTAACTTTTTTGGTTCAATTGTTTTCATACGATTTTACAGTCAAACTGTTTGGTATACTGCTTATTCGTATAATCTGCCACGAAAAAAATATTTTTTTAACTGCATTTTTGAAAAAATCCGTTGAAGAATCAAAAAGGTACAACTTTAATATAATATAAACTGAAGCATATTTAAGTTCTTTGGTTGTATCAAATAAACTATCATCGAAACTGTCAAGAAACAACATACCGATTTATAACTGTAGGCTACAGTCTGTAGCATTGTGATCTTACGACCACTTTGCACACAGAAAAGAAAATAACTAAAATAAATCAAAGAAGGTCGCACGTCTTACATCTCACATCCCCCACTTTTGGCGAGAAAATGCCGGCATGCTGGCAAAAATAATATTTGATTGACAACTTACAAAACAAATGTACACAACCCGACAAACTAGCACCAAAAATAAATATAATAGGTTAAAGAATAGCAATGGCAGTGAGTATTTGGTGGCCTCAGTACCGCTGCGCGAGCGATTGCCGGGTCTGCATTGAAGCATGGGCGCTATTTTTCCCAGGCTGATTGAGTGAACAGGTACACTATGTGTGTGCACTCTTGTCAGCTTGCCTTCCTCCGTTCTTTCTGCCTGGTCCTTTGTCTTTTGTGGCATGAAGTTAGTTGGCGCGAAGATTGTAGAGACAGTCTGTTGGTCAGTCACTCGTTCTCGTTCCGTTGTATAATTTTTGACTGACTTTTATTTATTCTTCTTTGCGCCGTTGTAAATTGAGTAATAATTAGTTTATTAAATAAAAATATGTAATTACATAATTAGTTGCAATTTTTTAAAACATTGCCAATGTAAACATAACTCAATACGGGGGGGGATCGGAGCGTATTTATTGAGTGATAAATGTGTACGTAAAAGCATTTTTTTTTACTTATTTATTTAGTTCACTGAAATGAAGTTTTTTTATGGTTTTGTGATAAAACTCATTCGGGAATTTTGTTTGTCACGACATTCAAAAAAAAGTGCCATTGTGCATATCAATTCGGTACTAATCTAAAAAATGCTAACTTTTATAAATATTATGCGAAATGATTTTCCGTCATTGATTTTTTATTTGATTATTAATTTATAGATTTTTTTCAGACAAAATGGCCGACGTCTGCTCAACCGCCGATGCCGAGTCCACTGCCCTCTGGCCAGCAGAGGTATACGCCGACCTCAAACCATTTGTCTTCTTCAACGACTACAAAACATCTGTCATTGCCACGATCGAAGATTCCGAAGCCGACCAGCCACTCTTCGACTTTGCCAACCTCATCGAGACCACCGACGTCGTTTTTTCTAATTCAGTCGAGAGCATCGCTTCCAGACAAATAACCGCCGCTTACTGCCAGGCTATATTGTGCAGAGTCACGTTACGGGCTCATAAAACTGCAAATCGTACCGTTACCGAGGAATCACGGTACGCAAAATCAATCGATGCAACCGAAAATTTAATCGACTATCTCGAAAGCTTCATCCGGGAAACGTTCTTTTTGTTTTAAACGTGTTCACTAATTAAATTTCACTGGCAACTTTCCTGACTTAATCGCAAACTTCTTGAATTGTTTTTTGTTAACTAACTAATTATGTATGTGTTTTATCATCGCTAATTGCAAAGATAAACAGTCGCAATCTGAGAAAGGTGTTAAAAACTGGGATGGTGAATTTCCGGACAAGCCCTTATCAATGTTCGAGGATCAACGGTATCACACAACTTCAAAAAACGTGAAAGCCAACGTAAAAGACAATTTTTGAGTTTTCAAGGTTCCCGACGCGAAAATTTCGAGCGCGAAGCCGAAGATGCAGAAAAACGTGAACAGCGCTTTTCTTGGCGACAACAACAAAGCTCCCTAGCTCTTTTATCCTTCATTGCGGCGTGTATTTTGTGTTTCACATTTCACTCGATGACTTTTTTAATTGGATTCACTGTCGAAGTCTTCTTCTAGCATTCACTGGGGAGTTAATGAAAGGTAAACAGCGGATTGAATACTTTTGTGCCATGTTTAATCGAGTTTTTTTCTTCGGTCGTTATAAAACTGATCTTTACTTGAAATGGACTCCTTAGGTAATATTTTTTGTGTCCATTAGTCTGCTAAAAGGTGAGGGATAAATCGTGTCAGGCGGTGGTGGAAGCAGGATAAGTTGTGCATGTTGTTGGTTTTTGACAAACCAAGACAAATGTCAGTCTGACTGCCGAGCTCCGCTTTCTCTTTTTTTCCGACTTACCAGCCGATCGTTCGCTTGGCGGGATGGATATTGGCAGCTGACTGACGGACTGGACTGATGGGATGTGATCTATCGATTTGATTCGTTGCAGGACAAGACGGAGCTTGAACGAGGTGGATGGGGGTGAGGTGAACTTTGCGACGGATGTTTTTTTGTTGGCTGACTTTGTGGTGGCTTTGCGGCCTGAAATTTAGTAACACTGTTCTGACGATATGTCGTTTTGTGTGATTTGCAATAACTTTGTGACAGTATTTAGTTCATTTTTATTCATGCGTTGAAATTTTTTTTTGAAAATTGTTCAAATCTCATTGTCGTATTTTTTTTTCAAAAATACATTCAATAATGCAAAAAAAAAAACTGATGGACAGTAATTGATAATTTATATTTTGTTTTGCAATGATTTATTTTTTTTGTTCACGTTTGAAAAACCGACCGGCTGGAACTCAATAAATTTTTTTTGTACATTTTACTTATTTGCCGGTTTTTTAAAATAAATATTAACTGATATTCCATTTGCGCTGCGGCAGTTAATTTTGTTATAAATTGTTTGTGTATCTTGTTTACTTCCGGCCCTGAAATTCACTTTTCTAGGCAATGTTTTTTGAATAACTGTCTTCTGGATTTGAATGCCGCTCACTGAAATCGTTGAAATCTTTTTTGAATTATTCAATCCAAATACCGATATTTTGCCATCTGCACACTTTGTTCGCGTATCACGGCATGCTATGGCATTTGTCAAGGTTAGTATGTATGTATATATGTAATTTTTTGTTTGACGGATATTTTGATGTTTTTTTTTGAAATTAGCGATTTACAGTAAATTGATACTAAGTAATTGTGCTCCAATGAACCTAGTTTGATCTATTTTTTTTGGTTTTTGCAAAAAAAAAACTGATTTTCATGTGCGATCAGTTTTGTACTCGGGGATTTCCCTAAAAAACTTCAATCAATCAATCAATTTATCTCTTACTCGTACACACGGGATTATACAAATCAGTGGGGTCGTACGAAGAGGGGTCATCAAAGAAAAACAATCCGTCTGAAATCGAAGTCCTTGGTAGAAGCGTTGTAGGCAATGGCGAGGTCGTCGGTCCAGCGCATGCGTGGTCGTCCTAGCGGTCGCTTGGCTTCCACGTAGTCTTCTGTGGGGCGCCAGTCTGACAGTCGGACTGCCCAGTTGTCGTCGTCGGTCTAAAAAACTTATTGAATGGTAATTTTTTGTATATTTTCATCATTTTTGAAATTCACTGACGTCAATGGCATATTTTTAAACTGACGTTTTTTTTAGTTAAAAAAAGATTCAAAGTCCGGGGAGACATACGTTTTTTAATTTCACTGGCCGGCGATTTCTGTTTTTTTTTCTAGTTTTTTTTGCGGATATTCTTCTTGACGATCGATTAAGATTTGTGTTTGTTTCAAATTTTTTTCCGAAATCATTATTTTATTATATAAAAACGGCAGGATAAAAACTGTTGTGTGTTTACCATAAAGGACTTGCTTCAAATTTAGCATTTCACTGATGTTGACTGATGTTGAAGTTCTTTCTGCGCATATTTGACCAGAACCGCGCATTCTAATGGGTAGGATGTTTTTGAGCTTAAAAATGACTTTCATTGGCGTTACTGCTAAAAATATATTATTTGTGACACTGGTTCAGGTTTTGCAAGAAATTCGGGTTTACGGGCGATGAACATTTTTTAGAACGCTGGAATAAAAATAACTGCGAACCATCGCCCGTATATCGTCAGAATGTTTTTTTGTATAAGAAATTCTCGAAACTGTGATACTGGTTTTCTTTTTTAATATTTTTATGGAATTTCCAAACTTTTTTTTCCTTCCTGAGACCCAAACCAAAACTGAACACTTTGAAAATGTTTTTTACCACCTGTACATACATAAATTGTCTTACCCCTTCATTTCCTTTTTTTAACCCCTTCCGGTCGAGGGACTAAACACGTTTAGCTCACATGCAGACAACTAGTCACCAGGCCAGTCGGAGTGCCGTCGTCCGACGGGCGCACCCCCTTCTTGCCACAACATCACGTAGTAGCACGTTTATTTAAGCACCAGTCCTCTTTTTTTCTACTCCTTGGAGAATGAACACCACACGGACGGCAGCGTTGGACTCAGAAGTGAGAGACAGAGAGAGGGAGAGAGATGTGGACTGTCTCCGCGTCGGATGCGGTGCTTTTGACGAGGACTAGAGGGCGTAGAGGACGCTGGGTGGGGTGAAAATAAAGCCGTGACGTGTGTGTTGAGAGCCTCCTCTCTGCTACATGCTTTTACGCAGTTGAAAATGAATGAATGAATTGAATTTTTTTCGATGGTGTGGAGGGTTTTTTTTTGGGAAAAACTGACGTTGTTTTAGATCCGTATTCGAACTCTTTCGTATAAAAAGTATTTAGTATTTTAAATTTTTTTTTATTTATTGCCTGATAATCCGGGGGTTGATAATCTTTTTTTTCTTAATTCCTGGCTTCCTGGAGCGAAGTAGAAAAATTTTTTGACGTCCTAAATAACAGCTGGGTTGGTTGGTTCACGGAAGAAAGCGGGAGCGGAGAGATTTTCAATCTTTATTTATTTATCTGGCCCGTCTTGACACGCTTGTTTTTAGTCAACAAAACACAAACACGGGTTTAAAAGATCGGGAAATCACGGTTGTTTTTTGAGCTATGAAAAAGGTCATATTTACTCGTTGTCAGCTTTGTGGTGTCTTCTCAAATGTCTGGCTGGTATTCAATGCATTTTTTTGCTTCTTTATGCCTGATGGAGTGATCAAAGATGACAGACAACAGGCTCTTTTTTTATTGCTGCTTTTTTTTTTTTGGGTGTCAGTGGTCATGGATTTCATTGTGCCGTTGGAATAATGATTTTATTATATTTGAATCAATTGGAAAAATTAATTTAAAAAAATTTCTTTTTTGTTTAAAACTGGATATTTATTACAAACGGTTTTCATTTTATTTTTTCTATTATCGTTAGCCTTTGTTGTTGTTCAACGATTTTTTCTTTGGTTGATTAAAGATGACGGACGAGAAACTGTTGATTAGTGGTGTCGGTAATGATTTTTTAGCTATAACTTTTTTTCACTGTACAGCCAGTGTTGTGTTTTTTTTCTTTCGGATCGAAAACAATTAAAAATTACAGTTATTTATTTATATTTAAAAACTGGCAATCAATCATGTTCAACCATGCTTTTTTTTGGCTTGTTGATGTATTTTTTTAAAAACTGTTCTATCGTTACCAGAGTGCAAAAGTTTCAATACTACATGCCTAATTTTGTTTCTGTAATTTTTTTACTGTTTGGAGGTTTGAGTGGAACATTACTTGCGTAGGAAATATATATTTTTTTTGGTTGCACAATAGTTTTGAAGATTTTTTTGAAAAATGTATACAATGGAGACGTGATACTTTTATCAAACATTGTTTTCAAACATGGAAACTGCATCTTTGATAATATTGCAATTTTAACTGAGCTGGGAGTTCGTTTGTTTTGAATGTTTGAACTTTTTTATATTTCGTGACAAAACTGTTTTTTAATTGTTGTTGAGGGAAAATTTCTTTTATCAACATTGTCAATGTTTTTTTTTTAATTTTGCGGTTAAAGCATGACCTAGTGCAGGGAAATTTTTTTTTATTTTTAATTGGTAATTAAAAATTTGAAAAATACGTTTTTTTGAAATTGATGACATTGAGATGGTTATTTACAAAATATTTTATTATACAGCGCGAGATAGTTGTATAATAAATTTTTTTATAGTATAGATAATTCAATTTAAAAACTGAACACTGTATGAAATCGTTTTGCATTAGCAAAGCACTTTTTTAACGACAATTGCTCTTTTTAACTGCAGTTTTTTAACTCATAGGTTCGGATCAGTAATTTGGTTCGTTGGTATTCGGCAAATTTTTTATCTCTAAATTTTGCAGCTTTTGCATGGGTTCTCTGATCAGCCACTATTCATTATCCATCCGTGCCCATCCATTAACCTGTTGCAAGTTTTTTTAAAACGACATTCCTGCACGCTACTGCCAACAGCTTTCTGGCTGGCGGCTGATTGACTTGTCGCAAAAAAATTTGTTATCCTCGTTTTTCCGGACTTTTTTCTTTGCTCTGGACCAGACCGCCCGTCACGTTCCTGGTTGACGAACCATCCAGCGACGACGTAGTAACTTCCTGTCTCTTTTTTGTCCTCTAGTGTAGGAATAAGTCGAACAGGAAAAAGTCGAAGAAGAAGATAATCACAATTTCTATTGTTTGCTCTGCTGGGGTAGGGTGGCTCTGGGTCGACGGGGTCGGAAAACTGCATATTTATGTTGCAAGTCGTTTGAAACTGTTTTGGAACGCGTCATTTATTTGTTCCATTTGTTTATTATTTTTGGACTATTTCTAATTATTAGAAACATTTTAGAAATTGACGAAATGCCTCTGTTTGTTCGTATGATTTTTTTATATTTTTTTATTTCAACGTTATTTTGATGTTTTTAAAATTATGCAACTGAAATCATAAAATTTTTTATTTGCAACAAAATTATATGCTTCTGGTCGTAAAAAAAGAAATGTTGTCTGAAAAAAAATTTGAAAAAAATGTAAACTGAAGTATTCTTTTCGATTTCTTTAAACTGATATATATTCTGACTCCTAATTTTTTTGGCCCTTTAATATTTTTTGACAAAATGACCAAAAGCAAACCTACCTGTTCATGCGCATTCATGCGTGCGTGCGGACAGGTTTATTTATAAATAAATATGCACACCCGCACGTGTACGTGCATCTCCCTCCGCAACCGGTACCGGTAACCGTGGATGAAGGTCCATCAACCCGCGACCGACCGGGAATGCAAACCGTCGTCAAAATCTTATTCTGCGGTCCGAGAACGAGCAAGGAAGGATGCGCACTGCCGCCTTTACTTTTGTCCCCGGCCTGATTGAAGACAAATTGAATGGATCGATCGGTCGCAAGACAGGGACGGGAGCGGGATGGAACGGGGTGTTACCGGCTAACTCCCTGCTCTCTGCCGTCGCCCGCTGCTCTTCTTTCTCATCCGCATGACCGCTATTTTCTGGTCTCCGCTTTCTCACGGTATCTTCAGTATTCGGGGTGGTTGAAGAGGGGAAAAAGATGGGTTGGGGTTAGAGTTGGGTTTTTTTTGTGGTTGTGGTTATGGCGTGATCGATTTGGACTGGGTTCGACTAGGATCGATTTTTGTTTCTTCTTGCGCTTTTTTTTGCATTTGTTTCTATAGAAAGAGTGTGTTTTTGGGATTTTTATAACTGTAAGGTTTGTTACTATTTTTAGCTCATCGGGTCGCATAGAATTTTCACGTCGAGAACGCAATATACCGAAATTTTTGGGCATTTTTCGAGATTTTTTTTAATTGCTTAAATGTGCCAAAATGCGCCCGCCGCTTTCAATTTTCTTGTCGAGAATCCAAAAATTTTTGTTTTTTGTCTGTTTTTATTTGGTGTTTATTATTAACTGCGTGAAAACCGTGGTCTCTGTTGAATTTTCGTGTCGAGAGGTCTAACTTGTGTTTTCATGCCAAGTTTTTTTTTTTTTGTCTATCAATACCTGGATTTGTTCGAAATGCAAACTAAGAATCACCTTCAAATTTCTATTTTTTGTTGCCGCCCATTTACTTTTTGGATTATTACGGTGCTTAAAAGTTAGAATTTTCAGATTTTTTACCTCAAAAAAAACCATGTCAATCAAAGTACATACTTTTTTGAAATGTGTTATGTTTGTTATCCTGCTTTTTTTTCACTGTTCGCCGTGAAAAAACAAGCAAGATAACAAACTTTTTGTCCTCGTTGCTGTTGGTTGTCCTTGTCACGTTCGCTTCACCTCTCTGCGAGCACCGCGTGAGGAAGAGCGAAGATTTCTTTCCTCGCCTCGAAGAGCAAGGAAGAACTGCTGATTTCCGTCCCATCACTCATTTGTTTCCCCGGCAATAAAAAAAATAGGTAATACATACTAGATTTTTTTTGAACCATCCATCATTACTTGCTTGCTTGACTTGACTTGCCTTGACTGAACGTATCTTATTGAACGTAAAACGAAGGAAATGTGGTGTGATAATGCTACAAACAGCGGATGAAAAAAAACTGGGAGGAAACCTATGTTCTTCTTCTTTGTTGGGTTTCGGCACGAAAAGGGGAAACGTTCAGTTTTTTTTTCGTTTTTCGGGTTTTTTACGATGTCTGACATTGTTGTCTCTTCTTTTTCATATAACTTTTTCTTTTGAGCCCCTGGGGTTGTTAAAAGGTCAAGTCAGATATTTTTATCCAAATGACATTCCTTAACGTCATTTGTCGACTTTGTCAAGACTGGAAAGACTCAAGATCACAGCCGTTATCGTAATTATTTGTCTGTTAGAAAACGGTTTTGCGTTGTTTAAGAAAACTGGTGAACTCATTTGGTTTCATCTTGAATAAAAAACCAAATCAACAAGAATTTTTGACAAAACTTCCCCCGCAATACCACGTTTTATCATCCTTGCACCCCCATCAATTTCATGTTTTATGTAGTCTTGCGTCACTTTTTCGTAAGACTCCCCCCAAAAACTCGTGGCCTGTCGTTTACGATACATTTTGATGTCCTGTCAGTTTGCAAAAGTAGCATGAACTCGCGAGTAATAACAAATTAGCGTGTTATTACTTGGAATGGCTGAAGACGGAAAGTAGACGAGTAATATACACAAAGGCCAAAAAAATGAGTATTACTTTTCGCTGTCGTATTTATAATTTTTTTCGCTAAAAAAGTGACAACATGACTTATCGTACTTTTTTGATGGTTCTCGAAGGGATTTTGGGTTACGTGCGTTTTGTTAACTGCTACGTGGTTCAACCTGCTCAATTTTGATTTTTTAATGAATTTCAGCCGGATATTTTCACCGAAGTGGCTTACTGCTCTACGCTAGCTGGCCACACACACAAACGCGCCTTTTTTCTGGCTGTTGCGGTTTGCTGGACTCGCCCATTCTTTGTCCTGACCTCGCCGACAGACTACCCATCCATCCATCGCGTCAATTATCTAAAAACTCTGAAGATAATATTTATCGAAAATCGGTGGCATTACTCATTCATTGATTTTGTGTGGTGAGTGATCCATCGTTTCTTGCGTGGTTTACGGCTGCCCACACGCTGCCCATATCCTCCGCCAAGCTGTTTGCCGGAGCTTCTGTTACGCTGCGTTCTTCTTCGAATATGCTCAAGGGCATGAAGAAGAACGCAAAAGTAAGTGTCTTTTTTCTGACTATTCTGTTAAATCTAGCTAATTTTTTTTCTTCTCGGCGCTGTGCATTTCGCATAACGTATCCCTTTCATGTCATTTTTCACATTGAGAATTCTCACGCTTCAAATTTGGGATTCTTTGCTGTAAAAAGGAAGGTTTTATGCTATTTACGCGCTTTTTAGGGCGGTTTTAACTGATTTTTGTAATAAACTGATGGGGATGTTGAGAGTGTATTTTTTGTGCCTAAATTGTTATTTTTTAGTATTTGTGTATTGATGTTTTTTGTGTTATATGGTAGCCTACAACATGACGGAATCGTTTTAGGCCTAAATTTGAGGGGTATAAACTGACTTTTTTTTATTTTATTTTACTGACTTGGGGCGGTTAAAACGATTATTTGATGTTATTTTGGGGTTGACGTTGGCCTAAAATAGGGCCATAATTTTTAGGCTCAATTTTGAGGGGTGTAAACTGCATGTGATTTCTGTCCGATTTTTTTTGTTTTTTGGATGTTAGTTTACTGTGTACGTTTTTTTGTAGGAAAAGAAAGAGGATTCGTCAAAAAACAACAAGAATCACGACCAATCGAGCACCATGAATGGCAAATCCAACGGTTCCCACGCTTCGACCACTGCCGCCCCAGCTGACCCCGCTCCCAAGCAGCAGTCGCATCCAGTGCCGTCGATAAAGACGGAGGATGTCTCGTCGTCGACGCCCGCGCCCTCCCATGACGACGGCAGCACCCCGGCCGATGCTCCGCCCGTTGCCCCGCTTAAGAAGCCTCCCGGCATCGGGCCTGCCTCGCCGAGACACGATCGACGGGCTTCGAGCTCGATTTTCAACATTTCTCAGAATCGTGAGTTGTCCAAACTGCCTCTGTTGTCCGAAGCGACCCCCGAAGAGGCGGTACAACTCTTTCTGGATAAGATTCATCAGTGCTGTGTCGTATTCGATTTTGCAAGGGATTCCCTGAGCGATCTCAAATACAAGGAAATCAAGCGATCCGCGCTCAACGAAATGATCGAATACGTATCCAGCAACAGAGGCGTCCTCACCGAAGAAGTCTACCCAGAAATCGTTCGCATGTTCTCGGTGAACGTCTTTCGCGTCCTCTCGCCTTCTTCCAATCCCTCGGGAGCGGAATTCGATCCGGACGAGGATGAACCGTCGCTGGAAGTTGCGTGGCCCCATCTTCAGCTGGTATACGAGTTTTTTCTGAGGTTTTTCGAGTCTCCAGATTTTCAACCCGGAATTGCAAAGCGATACGTTGATCAGAAGTTTGTTACTCAGGTTTGTTATTTGAGTGGTTTTAAAATAATTCAAGGTGGTTTGAGTAGTGCTTTTTTGGGGTTAAGCTGAAAACGAAAGTATAAACGAAATGTTTATTAAATAACTGAGAAAAGTTCTTCGTGAATTTAATTGGGTAGATGTGTAAAAAATAACTGACCAGCGGTAGTTTTCCATTTGGGAAAAATAACTGAATAAATTGTAGCGCTTCATGAATTCTGTTTTTAGACCAAAAACATTTATTTTGATATTTTCAACTGTTGTTTGTTCATTGACGTTTTTTGAAATGTGAACAATAATTTTTTTTATGCGATTTTTTTAAAGACACAAAAATTGTGTTGTATTTATTTTTTTTGGCCCAAATATTAGAAATTTAGTGTTCAGTATTGTGAGGAGTTTTCGGGGGTTATTTGGGTGGTTTTAAACTGTACGGGTTTAAGTTGGATAAAATTCTCAAATTTTTTTATAATTTTCAGAAGTGCCTTTTTTTGAGATTAATTGAAAAGCAATGTAAACTTTTTTGATGTAAAGTAGTACCAGATGTTGCAATACCTGTTTTTTATTTTTTGGGGGAATTAAGCGCATATTTAAAAAAAATATTATAATTTAAAACTGATGGAACGCTTAATCCTTGAGAAAGACAGTAAATAAATAAAAATACTTTTTTTGAGTAAAACAGTTTGTGGCTTAAAATTATTAATTTTTGTATTGTTAAACTATCTGAACCGAATTTTTTCACATTTCAGCTTCTGGACCTTTTTGACAGCGAAGACCCCCGAGAACGTGACTTCCTGAAAACAACGCTCCACCGAATTTACGGCAAATTCCTCGGCCTGCGCGCTTTTATCCGAAAACAGATCAACGACATCTTCTACACGTTCATCTACGAGACGGAGAAGCACAACGGCATCGCGGAGCTGCTCGAGATCCTCGGGAGCATCATCAACGGCTTCGCGATACCCCTCAAGGAAGAGCACAAGACGTTCCTGCTCCGGGTGCTGCTGCCGCTGCACAAGGTCCGCTCGCTGAGCGTCTACCACCCCCAGCTGGCGTACTGCGTCGTGCAGTTCCTCGAAAAGGACCCCACCCTGACGGAGGCCGTCATCCGGAACCTGCTCAAGTTCTGGCCGAAAGTGCACTCGCCGAAGGAAGTCATGTTTCTGAACGAACTCGAAGAAGTCCTCGACATCATGGAGCCCACCGAGTTCAAGAAAATCATGGTGCCGCTCTTCCACCAAATTGCGAGGTGCATTTCTTCGCCCCATTTTCAAGTCGCTGAACGGGCACTCTATTTCTGGAACAATGAATACATCATGAATCATATCAACGAAAATGCTCAGACTATTTTACCCATCGTCTATCCTGCTCTCTATCGAAATTCTAAAAATCACTGGAACAAGTGAGTTTGGGTTTAAAAAAAAGCGGGTGATCTTGGGAATACGTTCTTTTCCAATTTTAACTGTGAAACGGTGGTCTTTTACGGTTGTAAACTGCAAATATGAGCAAAAAATACAAAGATTTTGTTCTATTTTGTTTGAAGTACTAAATGTACTGCAGTTTTGTTAAAATTTTTACGATGGTTTTTCTCGGGGCTCAGTTTTATACTTATATTATTTTTATAAGACTTACACGTTTGAATTTTTTGATTGGGAACAAGGGACGTATTTTAAACTGTACGTTCCATTGAATGGTAATCCCTCAATTTTAAAATTTATCAAGTTTTTTTTACAGTAAAATGGTTTTGTGGAATAAAAATGTATGTTTTTTAACTGGCAAGATGTTTTTCATACATCTTTGATAATTTTAAATGTTAATTTGCTTTCTTGATTTTTTTTTGATTTTTTAACTAAAAAATATTGGCACGTTTGGCATGTTCATTAAATTTTTTTGTTTAAAACTGGATTTATGGTAATCATTTTATAAGCTGTTCAACTTTTCAGAACAATCACGGGCCTAATTTACAACGCGATGAAACTTTTTATGGAAGAAAACCAGCGTCTCTTCGACACGTGTAGCACGAATTACAACAAACAACGGGAGCAAGAAAAGGACACGATCGAGTCGAAGAAGCAAAAGTGGAGTCGTCTCGAGCAGATTGCGCGCCAGAATCCCGCCTTCGTCCAGGTCCGGGAGGAGTTCAGCGGCATCGACGCGGGCGGCCTCTTTGAGGGCCTCTCGCTCGACGAAAACTACCTCGGCGGCGGCGGCGACGTCAACTACGACGTCGTCATGCGCAGAACTGCCCAACTCGTGGGTTTTTTTTGTCCCATTTTCGACCGGACACACATTTTTAGTGCTTTTGATTCATTTCAGACGATGTCGGACCTGGATCGGGAGAGCATGCTCTCGCGCAAGCAGTCAGATCTGCCTCATGACCCTTCTACGGATAAGGCACTAGACGAGTACAAACGACACGACAAGTACCTCAAAACTGTGGCCAACGAAGGCGATTGACCCCAGAGGGAGGGGTGACTGTGTGGAATCCACCCTCTTCTCGGCGACCGATCTTCGATTTTTCGATTTTGTGCCATGTGTAACTTTCGAACGATTCTTGTTTGTCTCCTTCTCGCCTTCGTATTCGATCGATTACGTTGTAATTTGTTGCTGCGGCTGTTTTTTTTTTTAATTTTGATTTTGGTTATTTGTAAAAATCATAAATATTTGACGACTTTGGGGTTTTGTAATTGATGCATTGAAAAAAATGGATACAAAGCTGCGCGACGTAATCACCGGTGTTGGTTATTCGGATGTTCAATAAACTGACGAAACATGTTTTTACATTAATCAATCAAACATTTACTCTTTTTCGATAGTCTAAATAAATATTTTTTACGGTTTTGGGAACGAAAATTATTTATATATTTATCCATCGTTTTTTAAAGAACAAAAACTAAATCGCTGCGAAATTCATTTTTTATAAACTACTTTTTTGTTTGTCTTTTATAACTGGGGGTAAAATTTCGCAGCATTTTGACATTTTTCAAAAAAATAAAAGAATTTTGAGTTCCGTGTTTTCAAACATAAATTTAAAAAAAGTTAAAAGTGAAAAGTGTTATGCTTTATCTGATGACAATTATAAAAAAATTATTTGTACGTAAAACAAATATATTTCAGCCTATCAAAATTAAATTGATTGAAATGTATTGCAAGTTGCAACTCTTTTTTAAATTTTTTTTATTTTTTAAAAACTGTTTTGATGCTGTTCTAGAAAAAAGCAGAATTCGAATAACTAAATTTTTGATCTATTTTTTGAATCAGAATTTTGTTTCATTTTATATTTTAAAAACTGGTTGATTGCAGTACTGTTCAGTATAATACTTTTTTTTCACGTTTTTGCCCTGTTAGTGGACAAATTTTTGTTCGCACCGATGTTTGTTTTGTTTTTTGCACGACGAACGAAACAAACGCGCTCGAATCGTAATCATTTTCGCGTACGAACGCTATGCGTGGCTGTTCGTCCGTGTAGCTGGCAGACAAACAAACAAACGCGCGCACGCGTCAATTTTTCTTCTTTTCTTCCTTCCTTCGTGTTCGTTTGCAGTGTTCGTTCGCTGGCGAACAACACTACAATCGATTTTTATTCCTTTTCGCCTCCGACTCGTTTACTTTTGGTTGGTTTTGACATTTTACTGCTTCGTAGGTCTAAAAATCGAACTTGATTTTAGGCCCGTTCAGGATGAAATCCAGCGCGTACGACGAATATTTTGTCAAAAATGGAATGGAGAGATTCTGTCGGGACGAAAAGTGCGGCTGGTCCAAGACTTATTCGCGGACCATCAACACAACCACAGATCTGAGACGGCACCTCGCCCACGCACATCCCGAGTGGCTCAGGGCCATCGACGAGAAAAAGAGAGCCAAAGAGGCCGTCTTCTCGGCCAACGACCTCCTCGCTTTCATCCAACAGCCTCAGCTTCTGCCTCTGTCTGAGCCTTCTCCGGCCAAGAAGGCTTTTTTTGGACCGAAAAAAGGTTGGTTCTTTGATTTTTGATAACTGCTCGGCTTTTTTGAATTGGTTGTTTATCAATGCGCGTGCGCGTTTGAGAGGTCTCGCAACGAATATTGTTATTACGGTAAATTTTGATATTTCGAGTGCTTTTTGTAGTTTTTTTGACATTTTTAAAATTGTTTTGTCTTTTAATTTTTGTTGTTCTATTTTTTTGTCACTGTCTTTCTCTTGATTTGCGCATAAAAAACAAATCGTATATTTTAAATTCAAAATTTTAATCATAACTGGTCACATTCCTTTTTTTAGTCATGCCACCCTTATCCGACGAACAGCCGTCTTCGCACGACAACGCAATCTTCAATTTCGTCGTCAAAGGCCTGCATCCGTTTTCCATCGTCGAAGAACCCTCGTTCCAGGAAATGATTCAGTTCATGGAGCCTGACTACCCCATTCCCAGCTCCCATCACTTTTCCGAGACTGTTCTACCCCGAGTGGCCGCCGAACTCGAGTCTAAGATTACTGAAAAGGTTGCTGAGGCTTCGTACTTTTCGATGGCCGTTGACCAGTGGTCATCGCCGTCGGTCGACCGTCACCTCGTCACAATCAGCGTCAAAATTGTGAAAAGCAATTTTGAGGTCGAAAGATTCGTTCTGGGAGTATTTCTGGTCAAGAATGTCCCTGATTCTGGATTTGTGACCGAGGCTGTTGGATCTCTGATTTCGAGGTTCAAATTGGACGCTTCGAAACTGGTGAACGTTGTTTGGAAACCGATGGCGACTCAAGCGACCGAAAATGTAGATGGAAGCTTGGTCGATGGAAGCGGCGATGCCAATGGACAGGTTACGGTTTTTGGCGTCCAAACGGTGGCCTACTTTGATCAAGTTTTGCAAAATGTAAGTTTTTGTGGGTTTTTAACTGATACTTCTTAGTATTTGTTGTAACGAATTTAGATACGAGTTTTTTGTATCAAAAAAGTTGATTTTGAAAGAAATTTTAATTACAAAAAAAACTGGTGGTTAGCGCAAGAATATAAAGCTTTATTTTTTTCTAATTTTGTGCAACGAATTTTTTTTCAAAAATGTTGATAAATTTGATGTGCGTAACAAAATTTTTTTTATTTAAAAATTTTGATGAATTCCATTTTTTCAGATAATGACTGGCCGCCTGAAATCGTTTATGGACGAAGAAGTCATCAATCGCATCAAAAAATTTTTCCGAAAGGACCGAAACTCGTCAACCTCGAATGCCAAATTTTACGATGAATCTTCCATTCCGTGGCACATTCTGGAAGATGGAGTTGAAATTCATTGGAGAACACTGAGACAACTTTTGACCTATTTCATATGTCTGAACACGCCGAAAATTCAGGTTCCTGAACTCACCAAAACTGAGATGACGATTCTCGGGTCACTGCTTGGAATTCTCAAAAGCCTGTCTGACGTCACGGATTTTGTGTACTCGGGCTCACCTGGAGGCTCACCGTCGGCTGTTATCCCTGCGCTCCGAGTTGGTATCATGGTTTTGGACGAAAAGAAAAATTTGGATTCGGAAGTTGAAAAACTGACGACCGCGAATTTTTCCAAAGACTTGAAATCCACCCTCAAAATTATCGAACGTGAAAAGTGCTTTGTGCTTACGACACTGGTCGATCCGAGATTCAAGTCGACCTACCTGACAGACACCTGTCTTCCACAGTACGTCAAATGGATCCAGGACGACTTCATCCCCGCCGTCCCGCTTGTTTCGTCCGGAGACCCCCAGGAAAGCGGCTACACGAAGTACGAACAGGCCGCCGACAACGCCCGCTACCTGAGGGAGGTGCGCGGTGAGTGCCCGATCCAGCAGGAGGTCGCCAGGTACCTCGAGCAGCCGAGACTCGCCAAGGACCAGTCGGTGGCTGCGTACTGGGAATCCCAGCAACACGACTTTCCTCACCTGGCGCTGACGTACAAGAGGTACGCGTGTCTGACGGTGATCAGGGATGCTTCGGAGCGACTCTTCGCAGAGGCTAAGAAACTGGTGACGGATCTGAGGCATCGGATGGACAAGGAAACGTTTTACATGATGTCTTTTGTTTTTTTGAATAACTGACGACGATAAAACGTTTTGTGCCTCTGGAAGATTTTATGTCAATTAAAAATCCCAGATTTTAAGATGTTTGTGAGTCGTGTTCAGTCAGTTGACTCCTTTTTTTTTTAATTTTGGTGTCGGAGTCAGCTGATGAGTGGATCAAATTTTTGACTCCGACTCCGTAGTTGGAATTGAAATGAGTCGATTGCATTCGGAGTTGTTTTTACACTGGTTGTGATTCTCAATTGGACGGTACCGCTGCAGCAGACATGTCTTATGTACTTCCGTGTACTTTCTCAATGTGTGGCATGCATCAATAATAAAAACCTGTTGTTACAGGTACGCTTTATGTTTTGAGTTTGCTGTCAAAAGAAAAACAAAAAATTGGTTAAAACTGAACATTAACATTGAAGTTTATTTCATTGATTACTCTTACTAGTGCACAATTACTCATTACAAAATTAGAGACAGTGTAAAATGTTCGACCCTGGCAGGATGAACACAGAGTTGCAAAGTGTATTTTTTTATTTAAAAAACACAAAAAGAATTATTTTACCAAAAGGCAATTTTTCACAGACTTTGAAGTTTTAGTGGAAATGTTGAAATTTTTACACCGATTTTTAAATTTTTAAAAAGAATCGAAGAAAAATGTTATTTTTTATATTGAAAAACTGAATAAACATAAATTGCGTGAATAAAAATGTTAGAGTAATTTTTTGAATAAAGTTTTATTGCTATTTGTGCTTTTTGCAGCAGTAAAAAATCTTCTGTCATATCGTATCGTAAAGAAGCTTTTGTAAAACATGTTGCGAAAAGCGATTTAAAAAAAAATAAAATTCAAAACAAACTGTTCGTGTTAAAAAAATTTTTGTGTTATATTTTTTCACATGCCTGAAAGCGAGTTTAATGTTATTATTTTTTTCAATGTTCAATCAACGGACCTTTATTTCCACGAAAGGGCACCGGCGTCGGCGAAAATAAAAAATATTTTCTTGTTTACGCGACTGCTCGCATTCCACTCCCGCTACCTGACCTATCTGTTGTCCTTGCCCAAGCTTTTTGCAAACCACCTTCCTTTAAACCCGTGATTCTGTCGGTAAAAAAACTTCGAATTCTTGATTTATTTATTTTTTTTACGGTTACAAATGATGCAAGATTTTTTTTTCTTCACGGTGTGCGCATGACGGAAAGGTCATATGGTCAGGGTGTGGCTGATGTGGTTGTTGGTAGCAGGCATAGTAGGTCACAGGTAGTATAGATTACAGGTTGAAAGGTAAAGGCAGCTCGGATCGAGGAAGCTTATCCGTAGAATCCGCCATATCCCCATCGGCGTCCGTATCCGCCACCGTATCCACGGCCGTATCCACCGTATCCGCGACCATATCCGCCGCGACCGTATCCACCGTAACCGAAGGGTCCGCCGAATCCTGCAACGAATTTAAAAGTTATTATTTATCAAAAATTGAGGGTCCAAGACGAACCGAATTGAGCACTGGCAAAGTCGGCAAGAGCGAGGAGCAGGACGAAGACGAGAACGAAGTAGGCGATGCTGGAGACACGAGCCATGTTTGTAGTGATGAAAACGATGAAGTGATCGTTTGATGGAGAAAGACGCCCGTTAGATCGTTTCTTATATACCCTGTAAACGATGCCCTCAGGGTCGTATGCAATTCGTCAAACAATCAACAACGCTGACAAAAATAGGTAAAAGTTGTCAAGTTTGTCGAGTCGAGCGCGGCAAACTTTTTTGATGACGCACGAAAAAGAGAGAAAGAACATAGTCAGTTCTGCGTTTGTGTAGGTAAAGTTGTACTAAATCAGGTTTAACGAGCATCATGCCGCGCTGTGTCTTGTGCGCATGCATGCTAGATACTTTCTTCCTTCTTTTTTCCTTCGGTCTCTTCGTCTTCGCCTTCTTGTTGTTCGCCGTATTGTTGACAACGACAGAAAAAAATGGCTACAGATGCGTGCCTGGTGCTGATCAGTGACCAAAAATATACTGCTACTTTGAAGACGGGCGCTACGACTGACGACCGACGACTGACAACAAGGAAACAACAAAGATCTGATTGGGTAGGTTTGTTTGTTTCATGTCAACCAAGTCATGTAGTAATAATATTCGTGTCGCTGAGACTGGTTCGATTTGCGTCATATCATTGTTTCTAGGTTTCTAACGGGTTATTATTATTTTTTGGTTTCACGTCGTTAAACTTGTCTGTTTTTAGAAAAACACTGGGGAAAAATGACGTCTTTTGCTATCATCTTTTTTAATTCAGTTTTCATAATGCCAATAAATGAAGAAAACTGAAGATAGCATGTTGTTTGATAAACAATTTCTCACTAAATAATTTTTTACCTTGACATTTCTTTTCTATTTTTTTAATACATGGTAATAAACTGATTAAAAGGCTAATTTTGTTGAAAACATTGTTCAATTAAAAAAGTTTTGGGGTTGTAGCGAAACCATAATAAGTAATCACCGGTTTCTGCATTTTTTAAAATTCAAAGTGCAAAAATCTTGTCCAATAACGCACGTGAACATACATTTTTTACGCTAAGAAAGTAAACTTTATAACTGTTTATTTTTGGAATTCTTGTGTCGAATGTTTTTTTTTTCATTTTAATCAATAAAACACATGCCAGACATCGAACTAAAATTTTGTTTGCAAAATTCGTTCAACTGATAAAACGAATGTTCTAGCCTTGTTTATCTTACCGTTTGGCAATAAACAAAAATACAGGTTTACATATTAGTCCATTTGTCTGTCGTCTACGCATGCAAATAAATATTAGGTACAAAAGAACTAAACAAAGTTATTTATCAATTCCAAAAAGTGCAATGTTGAGGAAAGCGAACAAATAGAAATATTTATTAGCTTTTTCAAATATCATAATTTTGTAAGTAAGTTAATATTTATTAAAACTGTGTGACTTTTTTTGAAAACCATAAAACCGCATAAATTTGCAAACTGGCAGATGACGAAATCAAAAAATTCCTGAACTGATGTTTTCGTTCAAACTGCAGTTCTTTCAGAAAACTGGTCAGGAAGAGAATCATGAATATATAAAATTACATCGTTTTATACCGTATACGATATACATATGGCAGTATTGCATGCACTATTATGATAACTGTTATTCTGGTAAATTAAATAATAACATATTGCGTTTAGGCTGTAATAAAAAATTATTCACATTTATGAAACGCATGCCCAAACACATAAAAAAAATTCATGTAAAAAAAATAAACTGAGCATCTGATAAATGGTTAAAATTATAAGATAAATATAATTATTTATAACCTTATTTTAGATAACTCAAAAAAATCGGACGTATAGTATTGTTAAACAAAACCAGTACGACCGGAGTCATGCCGTGCGTGAACATGATGACCATCTTATAATTATTTGTGTAGTAAGAAATCACCTGAGTGTCACGAGTCACCGTACTGAAATACCTAAAGCATTCTAAAAAAATTGTACCAAAGACAAAAATTTCGAGTCTGAATGCCATTTCCTGAGTTCTTTCGCGTTCAGCTTGCGGTATTGGTTCAAAAAAAGTTTTGAGGCTTTTCAGACGCCATGATACACGGTATTTGACTTCCAGATAAATTGCAATATACAGCACTACTGGCAGATAAGCGATGAAATTGTATGCAACGGGGCCGGCTGTTTGCGCGGAGTATTTTTCAGCGGAACGAAAAACTCAGCGTAGTGCAAAACTCAGCGAAGAAAAACACAGCGAAGGAAAATTCAGCGGAGCAACTCTCAGCGGGCCCAAACTATGCGCAACTGTACTTTTCAGCGGAGTGATAATTCAGCGGAGTTAGCAATTCAGCGGACTAGTGATCAACAGGAAGGGCGCGCGTGCGCACTGAGCGGTCTCAAAGCGATAATTTTGGTATTTTTGATTTTTGATAATAATTTTCGTTGCGGGAACACCAAAAATTTGTTTTTTTTACTTTTTAGGCTGTTTGCATCCCTTTTTGGTCGTGTTTTCTCGTTTTTCGATCTTTTTTACCGTTTTTTTCGCTTTTTGTTGCTTTCTTCGGTGTTTAGTGATTAATAGGAAGGTTCAAACAATGAACTGCACCTGCTTTGTGCTTTTTGGACATTGTACACGTATATCGAATCAACTAAAAACACAATAAAATCCTGACTTGGTTTAAACTGGATGCATCCTTTATCCCAAAATTCCAAAATGCTTGTTTCCGAAGTTTATCTTCGAAACGCGATGGAAAGCACGGATATAGATTTTATCCAATCCGTGGTCACAGATTTATATTTTTTTTATCCGGTTTACAGCAAGTGTTAAGCTTTTATTTAGTTTTTGGCAGATTCAGTACCCGTGTATGACATTTCAAAAGTACAAAGCAGGTACCTTCTCGTGTCTTCACCTTCCTATTGATCACGAAACACCGAAAAAAAAGCAACAAAAAGCGAAAAAAAAACGATTAAAAAAAATAAAAAACCTGAAAACACGATCGAACGGTGCAAAAAGTCAAAAATTCAAATTCTGATGCTCCTACAACGAAACTTATAATCTAAAATGAAAAATAAAAATAAAAATGCGCACGCGGTACTCTTGCAACGAAAATCTGAGATTTCGCTTCGAGACCACTCAGCCCCCCCCCCCTAATTGTGTTCTCAAAATTAGCGCTGAAAAAAACACCCGCTCAATTATTATCCGCTCAGTTATCAATGACGCTCACTTTTCTTACGCTGAAATAATCTACGCTGAATTCGTCTTCCGCTTATTTTTACTCCGCTGAAATGTCTGTTGCGCTGTATTTTGCTCCGCTGAAAAGTACACTGTGCTGAAAAATGCATTACGCTGAATCGACCTAGAGCCGTATGCAAGCAAGATGAATTTAATCTGTAAAAAAACAGAAAAAAATAAAAAAAAAGGTTAAAAAACAAAAAAGTTTTTTAAATCACTTACCCCAGAGTATGTACCAACGTGGAAATAAAAAAGTATAAATACATATTTTGGTGCTACAGTGAAATAGGAAAGAATTGTCACCCCCGTGCCTGCCACTAAAATGCTGCTGTAAAAAATCACAACGGCGTAAGCAAAGTACACAAATTTTGTTTCAAACAACAATTTGAAAATTTTAGGAAAATAGAATATACAAAATTGGTTGAGGGACAACAAAGATATTGCAATTTTATGGATCGCTTTTGTGTAGGTAAAAATTGTATTTCCGAGTTGATACTGTTGAAATGCTTCGACTGGAGTTACAAGATCTTGTTTTTCACTGTGATTTGGGTACAACATGCTAAATAAATTCTTGTTCATAAATGATAACTGGATTATTGCCATAGTTGAAAACAGCACTGTGGCGATCAGTAGACAGAATGTTGATCTGTGCATGATAATGAGTTTTCGATGCTTAAAACAATTAAAAAAGGTAAAAAACAACAAATATTTAATTTTTTTGAAGTTCGAACGTTGTTTTTAAAAATATAAAAATAGCATCTTTTTGTCATAACTTACTTTTATAAGCGACAAGATAGCAGAGCCATGTAGCAGTACAAAAACACTTGCTGTTATTACAGAAAACGATGCGTAATAAATAGTGGTGGTTTGAAATTCTCTGACATATTCACTCATATTTATTGATAATAACAGGCTAACACTTTTGCGGTGAACGTTTCCAAGCACTGACAAATTTTTAGAATTTGCTCCCCGCCTGCAAAGAAACTTTCAGTTATCACCTGCTTGCATATTTTTTACCAAAAAATGCAGAGTATTGGCAGAAAAGCACTTATATTCCTTAAAAAAAAATCTGATGAAAAATTTGATTAACCAGAGCAAAGTTTTTGCAGAAAATCGGACGCAGAACATTGTTAAACAAAACCAGCCCAACCGGCGTCATGCCATGCGTGAACATGATGACTATTTTGTGACTATTCGAGTAGTAAGCTATCAACTGGGTAGACTGTTCCCCAGAACTAAAATATTTGTACAATTCTAAAATAACAGTGCTGATGACAAAAATTTCGAGTCTGAATGCCAAATCGTGCGTTTTTTCACAATGCGCGATTGGTTTGAAAAATGTTTTGATACTTTTGAGACGCCAGGTCAAGCGATATTTGACTTCAAGGAAGATAGCGGCGTAAAGTATTACTGGCGGGTAGGCAAAAAAGTAGTAAGCTGGCAAGAGGTATATCATCTGCAAAAAAATTTAAATATCGAGACTCCATCTGACTTTAAAAAAAAACTTACTCCCGAGTAATGAGTAACTTTTAAAAGATAAAATATAAACACTTGTGACGTTTCAACGCTAAAATACGCAAAAATTGTGAGGCCAGTGCTTGCAACTACAACAGCGCCGTAGAAAATAACAACTGACCAAATGCAATATGCAACGAACGTTTCAAACAGAAATTTGAAAATTCTCGGAAAAAAGAAGATACAAAATTGGTTGACCGACAACAATGAAATTCCAACTTTGTGTAGTGCTTTTGTGTATGAAAAAATCATTATTTGAATATTATATTTTTGAAGACTAGGGACAGTCAGCGTGTTATTGTTTTGGTACCTTTCAGGATAAAACAAAATGTGATATAGGTTGTTGTTCATAAATGACAGCTGGATGATTGCCATGGTTGAAAACAGCACTGTGGCAATCAGGAGACAGAATGTTGATCTGTGCATGATGACGAGTTTTCGGTGCTAAAAAAATAAAATTTTAGGAAGTTGAGTCTGTTGACTTTGTTTATCAATCCGCATATATGAAGCTGTGACAAAACTGATTGTGAGAAACAACGTTTGTTGAGTTGAGTTTTAAAATTTTAATTTTTTTTAAAACTAACTTTGATTTTCGTTAATTTTGTTTATTAATCTATTTAATAATAATAAATTAATTTTGTTTAAATGAATTGAAATGAAATATTTTTATCCCGCCTTACCTTAATCAACAAAAAAACAGACAAGCCATGAAGAAGTACAAAGACAATCGCAGTCATCATAGAAAATGATATGTAATAAATTGTGGTTGTACGGAATTCGTCGATACTTCCCCCATATCCTCCCATATTGATGACAACGATAAGATAACACTTGATATGGCACTATGTACTAGATGCACTTGATATTTGTATTTATTTGCACCGATGAGTGCAAGCTTGCAACTTGGTTTTTGATCGTCACCTCGCAGAAAATCACCTGGCGGAATATTTATAAGCTATAGTGGCAAAACGTGATGTTGTTCCTAATTTCGGACAAATTACTGCATGCGTCTGGGCATTTATAAAAACTTTCAAAACAAAACAAAAATCAATGTTTGATAAAAAATTGAAGATTCGTCAGGGAACAATTTACGGTTTCGCTGTGGTCGTTCGAGTGTTTTTTGTTGATTTCGGGACGGTCATCAACTGTACTTTTTGAGTCTTGGTAGTGCTTGCTTTGGTAGGGAGCAATGACGTCGCTGAAGTACCTCTATTGGACGCGGTAGTAGACGGCTTGGAAACGGTAGTCGGCGGCGTGGACACGGTAGTCGACGGCGTGAATACGGTAGTCGACGACGTGGAAACGGTAGTCGACGACGTGGAAACGGTAGTCGACGGCTTGGATACGGTAATTGACGACGTGGAAACGGTAGTCGACGGCTTGGACAAGGTAGTCGACGGTGTGGAAACGGTAGTCGACGGCTTGGACACGGTAATTGACAACGTGGAAACAGTAGTCGACGGCTTTGAACCGAGCGTCGGTGGCCTGGAAACGGAAGTCGGCGACGTGGAAACCTTTGTAGTACGTGGCGTACTACAATTTTTTGCTAATCTCAGCAATCCTTTATCAAAACCGTTTTGTAGTGCGGAACGATGAATGACATTTTCCTCACAGAATTTCATTGCTTGGGCGACTCGTTTAAATAAGACTATCTCATTGCCGATGTCCTTGCATTTACCAATTTTCAAAACTTCTAGTTCGGCCGTATTCAAACAGTGTTCATAAGATTTGATAGCCTAAAATAACTGTTCTTTTCCATGTATTATATTTAGTTCAAAAAAACTCACCGCATGCTGAGGGCATTGTTCATCGTAAATTTCGAAAGGCAGATGTAAAAGCATATCAAGTACAACTTTCAAATCGCATTCTTTATTAGTCGATAACTCCTCAACATATTTCGATATGCTATTGACTATATCTTCGTCCGAACATTTGAATATCGTTGTAAAATTGTGTACAATTATTGCTTTCGCCCAAGCATAACAAGGCAATCCTGCTCCGGGTTCTTCTGTAGTTTCATTTCGCGCTTCAAGATCGACAGACGAAGTGATTTCGGATATTGTATGTTCGCTCTAAAACAGTATGTAAAATGTATTTAATTTTTGGTCTTGGAAAAAAAATTAAATTAAAAAAACTCACATCATAAACCACTTTGGCAAGTGCGATAAACCCGCCGAGAAGAGCAAGGAACGCAATGACGCCAACAATGAGACAGATCATGCCACGGTGCCGGCAGATAAAGCTCCGCGGACCAGCCCAGCAAGTCCAGAGAGGGTACCACATGCTATTTTCGAACCAGTAGCCCATGTTCTCCTTGAATCGTATCCGAAATGGGCGATCGTCATCCTCCGTGATTCCCTCAAAGCTGCTGAGAGCGTCGGTGTTCTCGCCGACTTCGGAGGCATCGGGCTCTTCCTGGAATGTTTCTTCCTCAATATCATCGATATCAATTCCAGCTAAGACAAGTTCGTTGGGGTCCATGTTCGGATCAATCATTGCCGAACGGATGGAGTGAAGTTCTGACCAAGCGCAACTTACTAAGAATGACTGCTCAAGACTGACTGATTGATGTAGGCAACTAAATTTGAGACAAAAAAAGTTTATTTTAATTTGCATGACCTATTGCTTCAAAATTTGCACAAATATGGCCATGTTAGCCAGCAATGTTTTCTTCGGTACTGTGACATTTCTTCGTTGTTTCCCCATTGTTCATAACGCCGCAAAAACTGGTTCAGTCGATCGTTCGATGCAGAAGATTGCCCTGCTGATAATTTGCCTCGCGGTATCCAAAACGTTAAAAAGCATCATTAGTCACGTAAATATTCAAATTTATTGATCACAGCAATTTTTAACACTGAAGCCACAGGGCTACAGATGTCAAACTACAAAAATCAAAACCAGGAAAAAAGTTGAATCGCTCTTACTCACAGCTGCTTTCTAATAACATAGGCAGACGTAATCAATACATTTACAGTCAGGGCCTCTACATTTACTGGGATCAAAGCATGCGAACTGTCCTTGAACTGTATTGAGAAGCAGCATGACGCAAACGAAGACAAGAAGCTGACTGAGCAAGAAGTTCATTGTTGCAACGAACGGCGGAAGATGAGTGACTTCTGTGTATAAAATGTGGTTTTTTGGTAAAACATATGGGTTTACAAACATGCAGATAATCGCTTGAAACTACGGGGCGGAGCAAACAAAATTTTTTGTTGACATACGTGGAGAATTAAAAAAACTGATTTTTATGAATTTCTCAAACAGCCATTCTGACTCGTAACAGACTTCCTTCCCATAGATGCACTTTTGATTCCTTGAATTATGTTTTCGGCCCACACAACGTTCCCACGATCTGTTTAAAGAACATCAACTTTTTAGTCCCAAAAAAATGACGAAAAATCAGAATTGTTCACCAAGCGCAGCAAAAAGCCTGTCGCCCTAAAAAAAATATGATAGGCGCGGAAAAAAGAACGTAAACCGCTCCCCTAATAGGATTATCATGATCAAAAATGGTTTAATGACACTGATTTGAATTTTACAACTTTGAATTTTGCATCTTTTTCACACACCAAACAAAAAATTCACTGCCCATGTGAATTGGTGAATACAAAAAAACTTTATTTCAAACAACAAATTTTATTCTCCGCAAATCAATCTAGCCTAACCATTAAAAAATCCAACTAGTATTTACAACGAATCCGGCGAAGCAGGCTGCTGTGCCCCAGAAATGAGAGCTTCGTCGGCAGGATGATTTTCTCGGTATCGACGCCGGGTATCACACGTGTCGCACTTGAGAAACTGCCGTCCGCCTTCCTCGACGATCATCGTGACCCGTCCGTTGCACGCCGTGTAGAAGGGATTGACCTTGAGCGTCCCGCAGCGACCGATCGTGCCGTTGCCCGAATCGATTACTGTCGGAGCCACGTTCATGGGCGGAGGCAGCTTTTTGGGCTTGACGTTGTACGCGCGATCGATTTTCATATTATTCCGCTGACGACGACGATTCGCGGTGGCCTGCCTCATGGGACCGAGTCCATCGCCGCCGGCACAGGGCGTGTGGTGCATGGACTGCTGCTGGGAAGAGTAACCGTAGGATCCGGTCGGGAATACCATATCCTGGGGCGGCGGGGTTGAGTAGAAAAAGCCCCGGTGGCGGGATGCTGCGGAGAAGGGCGGGGCCGGATGACCGAAGTAGTAAGCGTTGGTGGAGTCGTTCACGCCACCCGGGTGACGGGGGTCCGGTGGGGGAGGTGAGAAGTGGGGGTGAGGGCCGGAAGACATGTTTCCCTGGGGGTGGGTCATCGGAGCAACCGGGGTGTGGGAGGGTTCAGGAGCAGTGTTGGGGGTCATGTTGAGGGGAGCGACGGGCTTCAGTTCGTGCAGGAGAAGGCGTTTTCCCGGGCGGAACTAGAAAAAAAATTTTTTTTGGAAATTGGGATTTTTAGGCTGGAAAGTTGAAAAAAACTGCCAACTCATTCACTGAGTTAAAAAATTAGAAAAAAAACTGATTAATTCGGTAGCTCCTTAGCCAAAAACCAATTTAAAAAATTAAGGTTAACACAATTTTTAGACAAAAAAACTGTGTTATGAAAGTTTCGAGCAAAAAAAATTACGATGACAAAAAATACTATTTTTGCGACAAAATCAACAAAAAACTCACCAGAAATTGAAAATCCTCATCGTAGAGCTCGTTGAATCCGACCGCCCGACCAACGCCGCCCACGCACACCGGTTCTTCAGTTGAGAATCCAAGACGAGAAAGTTTGTAGTGAAATGACGTGTTTGCTTCGAAAAAATCCAGCTAAACTGATTTACGATCAAGTCGGTTAAAAAAAGCAAAACTCACATGAGAAAAGCGTGAAGCGCCCACAATCTGCTCCATCTGGTGCTTCTCGTTGTTCAGGATTCCCTGAACGACCGCAGGCGCGCAGTGATAGACGCCGTCTTCGTGTGCGACCATTGGATGGATCGCCATCGGTTTGTGAGAAGTAGAAAACTTTGAAGTCATCGAAGGATTCGCGTCGGCCATGGCGACTGCGGCTGCGCCGTGGGTGGTGGGCATCTTTCTTTGTTATCAAACGAAAAAGAAAAAAATCGATCGACCCGATGAAAAAAAAGAAGTGAAAAGAAGACAACAGAAAACAATAACACGTAAACCGCTCTCACAATCGAAATAGTCGGACCACACGCGTTGCTGCTGTTTTTTTGCTCGACTAAAAACAAAAAACTTACACAACTGCAAATTTCGTATAAATATCGATTTTTCTTCATGTGAACTTTTCCAAAATTTGCATTGCAATCTCGCGTTTTTCTTTTTAGCACGCATTTTCGAGCTCTTTTTGCCTCTTTTCGTCTTTGTTCTCTTCTCTGACTGCTTATCCGTTTTTATCTGCTTTATCATTCGTCCTGGAACAGCTCGCGCAACTCTCCCACCATGAATCGGGGGGAAGCGACCGTTACGGTGGAAAACAACTTGTCGGCATCCATCACTAAGCATAATCAGTTTACGGCTGCTGCGGGTGATTCGTTTGGTGGCACTGGCACTTTTGGACCGTTTCGAGCAACTGTCGTCGAGGTAGGCTAATTCTGGGGGTTTTGGGGTGTTTTGCATGAAACTGTTGTTGAATTTGTATTGTTAGTTGTAAACTGGAAGTTTCTTTAGTCTAAGTGACGATTCTTGAAGCGAAAGTTTTTTTACATTCTTTGAAAACTGTCATACTGAAAACTGTTTTTTATTTTTTACTTTTTGATAAATATCAAAATTTACTGCGTTTAGGTTTTTTCGCCCCCTCCACTCCGGGTCATTGCCCTTCGCGCCTGCCGTGGGTGGTCTGGTTTCTGCTCTTTTCGCAGCCGTGTTCGCCTCGACGTGCCCAAACAGCTCCGTCGTGCCAAAGATTCCCTACCCTTCGAGCCGCCTCCCCACCACCGTGTACGCGTCATCCCGACTGTTCGATGATCGAGTTGTTGGAGGATCGACGAGATTTTTTTTGCCTCTCCTAATCCTTCGTTTGTTATTTCTGTGTCTGGCGTGTTGATCTTTGCCGGTTGTAAATAAAATTTGTTTTCACTGACCGTTTACTTAAAAGTTTTTATGTGATATATATTTTTGCAATCTAGACAAATTTTGTTTTGGAAACATTTTTTTTTAAAACTGAAATAACGGGTGATTTGAAGAAACACGTTAAATTTTAAATTTTCGTAAATTTTCGCAATCAATTGAAATAACATTTATTATTATAAATTCAAACACTAACAGCGCTATTTGGCATCTTTTTTGGAGAATCGGAGGTAAAAAACTCTTGAATATTTCTTCGAATCGTGGGATTACAAACGTAATAAATAGCAATGCGTATGGCACTCGTAAACATGTAAACGAACGATACAATGTCCGAAAAAGCGGTGTGAAAGGCGGAAGCGAGTTTGGGATCGTCCGGATGGCGGAGAATGTCCGAATTTGAGCGTTCGAGAGCTGTCAAAATCAGGTGAAGAGTATTGGACACCAGATACGACGCGACGATGGCAACCATGGTCGAGATTGCAGATTTGACGGCTGGGGACGTCGTATGGTGACTGATTTTTTTGGGGGGCGGGGCCGGGGTTGTCGGAGGTGGGGGTGATGGGGGTTTGGCTGGAAAATAACTGATATTCAGGAAAATTTTATTTTTTTTAACTTACAGTCGTCGTCTCCCAAGCACATTACGGCCAGGGCAACTTTTTTCTCACCTTCCCCGTTGCAAACTACCGTAACCCCGGTGTGATGGTTTGGATAGACCTCCCCGATTGGCGGCCCGACAGGTAGCACTGTTCCCACTTCCTGATCCCTGCTCCGGGTCAATCTGTGAACGATGACCGCGTTCGTAAACAACAAAACGAAAAAGGGGATGACGGTCTGCGTGATGGACAACAGGTGAAAGTCGTACACGTAGTAAAAGTGCGATTCGCGGACCCATAGCGCGGAATCTGCGGCCTGGCTGCGGAAAAAGTCATCGCAAGTCGGGTAGTCGTAGACAGTAATCGCCCAGAAAATCGGGAGTCTCGCCCCGATGCAGACTGCCAAGGTGATGGAGAGCGTGATCAGACGGCCGCGGTTGCTGCACATTTTTTGGAGAAAGTTGCATTGGCTGGAAGGAAAAAGGTTTTGGGAATTTTTTAACTGCGGTATGCTGCGTATAGCGTTTTAAAAACGAGATGATATTATTTTTAGTTTGTGTAATAGAAAAAATGTAATTTAAAAATAAACTGATCATAAAAGTTTTTTTCTACTAAAAAAGTAAGTTTTTTTACATAAAAAACTATAGTTGTACATACTAACTGTGTTATCATTTGCAAACAATGGTAAAAAAAACTGTCTGTCAAGTTGGACTTGTGTTTGTCAATTTTTTTTGTAATTTTTTTTAAAGTTCACTTAAACGTAAAAAATAGCTATTAGAGAAAAACCATTAGTGTTTTTTATTAGTTGCATTTTTTGTCATTTGTATTACAAAAAAATGTAATGTAACTACTTTATTTTATCTGTCTGAAACTTCAAGTCTGAATCTTCAAAGCCCAAAACCGCCCCTAAAAACTATTTTTCATTCTCCCGAAGCTTGCTAACGTACATACAAACCCGCATGACGTTTATGAGCCATTAATCACTGCTCTTACAAACAACCCAATTGACTCTAAAATGCCCCTTGTTTTACGACCTTAATGCATTTTTGCCCTGTTTTTTTTATGTTGACCCATTATTCATCCTTTGTCCCACCGCTGTTCACTCACCTTTTTCCACTGATCCAAACGTATCTCTCGAGAGTCGCAAAGATGAGCATGTACGGTATTGCGAGTTGGGTGACGCGTGCGACGAAGAATGCGGGGACGAAGTAGAGGTGGTAGATGACAAAGAGTCCCTTGAGGTGGAGAAAGCCGATGACGGCATCCGCGCCGAAGAGCAGAATGTACATGCCGCAGATGAGCCCATCGAGGACCGCCAGCATGCCGGGGTACAGCGTGGTTGGGGTCTTGGAGGAGTGCTTCGTGACAAAAAGTTTCAGTAGAAGCGCATTGCCTATAAAGCCGGCGAACGCGGCGCCGGAGCTGAGGAAGACGAAGAGGAAGCGAGCAAGAGTGTAGGCTTCGCTGTCGCCGCAGACGTGGTCGTCGTCAAGCACCATGATTTGAGGGGTGGTTGTGGTTCTAGAGCAAAATACATATTTTAACCGATCGCTCCAGCACAAACAACAATGTAAACTGTACTCGAATTAACTGATTCGAAAAACAAAAATGGGGGGAGTTTAGAAATAAAAAAAAATTTGGCTGCACTGAAAAAAATTTATTTATGCACAAAAAAACTGGAAAAGCTTGTAATAAATACCTTACATTATTTTTTTCGTGTACATACTTTCCCCTTGCTATTATCTTAGTTCAAAGTATTTTCTTGGGTGCGCACGAAGATCAAATTTTTTTTTCTGGCAAAGTTTGCCTTTCACATGGTTTTATTTTTTTTATTTTTTTTTACCACGCGCTACACTGTTTGTAGTTTCATTTGGGAAAAAAAGTTGGCTTCGATGTTAAAACAAAAACTGCCATTGTATCTAGAATATTTACTGGTGAAAAAAATTGGGGTTTTTTTGAGGCGACTAATATTCTTAAAAAAAATTGCTGTTAAACATTAATCATTTAAAAAAATTTTTAAACTGTCTAATGTTGTGTAGAACTTTTTTTCAAATATAAAAAAATTGTTGTTTTTTAAAAATGAATTATTAAAAAATTGTGGAAATTATATAAAATTTCTAGAGTACACTGTAATGATTCGTATGTATGGTACATTTGTATTTATAATGTAAAACACAAAAAAATTGTAAAAAAAATTAACAAGAAAGCCTCTTTCAACAATGACTGATGCCCCTAACATAAATTGAGGCGAAACCCACTCCATCACTTACCCACCCCGCAGACGCAATTTGCACGCACAAATGAACGAAAACAAACACGTACAACCTACTCAATCTTGGGCAAGTGAAATATAGGCGTTCCAAATGAACGGAAGGCAAAGAAGGAATCCACGAGAGTGGTTTGCTTAGTGGTGTCGTTACGGTTCGTTAAAAACAAACCAAGACTAATGTTGTGCATGTAATAAAAACGAAAGGGCCTCGATGAGTGGAAGAATGAATGTGCGACGCCTTCTGAGTGACCTAAGACAAATGCACGATGAAAAAAATATTTGCCGACGGCAGAAAAAAAATAACCCCTGAAGTTGACAATTTATTACAAAGGCTGGAAAAAAGCGTTGGTGCTAACACGTAAGAAGCTTTTCTGGGGCTTATTTTGGCGGAATCCGCGTGAAACATTTTTTGGAATTTACGAGTGACAGGCAGGCGACAATCAGACAGGGCAAAGACGACTTTGCGAAAAGTAAACTATTAAAGTAAGAGGGATTACGTTTTTTTAACTAACACTTCCGTGGCAGCTGCCCTTCAAATTTACTTTTTATGTTTTTTATTTGGAATTCTGAAGTGCGTTGGACTCAGGATGGCAAAAACAGTGCAAAGACCGTGCAGTACTCTGCTCATATCAGGAAGTTGATTTTTGTTCCGGAAAAGGATTTGTGATATAGTAATATTTTGGAAAAACTAAACCTCGCTGCGTCGAAAAATTAAACTATTAAGCCAAAATACGGATCAAAATACGGACATTTGATTTTGAGGTTTTTGGGAGAAAACTGTCGCTTTCTCATAATAAAAATTTTCAGAGAAATACAAAAAGCATTTTATTTCAATGTTGATCGCAGTGATCAAAAAATAATATCACTGCGATCTGGCGAAGAAGGTAGCCACGAGTGACGGCCCCCTTTTCGTGCATCTCTTCTCTCTAATTTTTGTGACGAGTAATTAAGCACGAGATTAAACTGCATTTTATGCAATAGATTAATAACGAAATAAGTAAATCATTTTTGCTTCAAAACAAAACTGACACAAACGTAATTACTTTGCAATACTAACTAAAAAGTTAATCTATAACCTCAATAAAAAAACAATTTTTAGAAAAAGCATGGTAAATTTCAAGTAAATCAAATTTTGGATAAAAATTTTGATTTAGTCAAAACTTATGAATTTGACTATACCACAATTTTTATCCATGAATTCAAAAAGTAAATCTTGATTTGCATACTCATATTTCTAATAATGAAAATAATATTTAGTCCACAAAAATTATTATTTAAAAATGTCCCTGCAAACTTATGTGATTAGAAACCCTGTGTTTTGTGTTTTGGAATAAGTTTCGGGTTACAGCGTTTTTTGCTCGTTGCAAAAAAAATCTCAGGAGCTGTTTACTGAATGAAAAAACTGGAGCTTTATTCTGGCTTAAAGATAAAAACAATTTTTTTTTTAAGTTTAAACTTGAGGAGAAAATTTCAATGCAAAGCTTTTATTTTTTTACAAAAAATATATGTATTTGTAATAATTCAAATTAAGCCAGAATTCAAATGAAAATTAAACAAATTGCCTTCAATCTCTGTGAAAATTTTTTGCTTTCCGCGTTTACCTATTGCCTGACATAGAGGGGCAAATTAAATGGACGTTGCTTGATGCGAGCATGCCAAAAAAATTAATGGCACGTCTAACATCTCTGGCTTGTTTGCTCTGTGCTCAGGTTCGACAACCGCAGGGCTTAGCTACAAAAGCGATTAAAACTGGGATACATATCAACTTGACAAATGTGCCGTATTTCGTCTTTTTTTATAGAAACAAGGAGAAAATAGAACAGCACGTGCATTTGGGGGGGGGGGGGCGGCCCCAATTTTTTTTTATTTTTAAATATTGATCATTTGTAATTTTTTTATAGCAAATACATTTTAAAAAGTAAAAGGAAAAAAAAACTGTTATGTTCCCTTGAGGCGGAAAAGATTGTTCAAAAATAGGAAACCTTTTTTATTTGGATTCACCAAGTAATAGGTTACAAAACGCATTCAACACATTTTTGAATCAAATTTCATAATTTAAATTTTAAAGTTTTTGCATCACGGTTACATTATTTTTTTTTAAACAAACTTGTTGCAACAGCGGCGGTTCAAAATTTTGGAACCACGCTTCAAAAGTTTCCAAAAAAACATTTTCAGTCGGCAGCACACAGATTGTTTCTACAGACACTCACTCAGTCAACAACCTCAATCAGAACAGACAAAACAAAGCGTTCCTTTTGTTTTTCCAAGAAAATCGAATTTAACATCTATAAAATTCGATCACGCCAATCTGAGTCCAAAGTCTACCCAGAGAGAGTAAAAACGAAGTCACGCGTGTGACAATGTGCAGAGAAAAAACAAATCAAATCTTGAAATAAAAATATAACAAAATTGTGACACTTCTTTTGTTTAGGAAATTTTCGAACAAAAATTGTATTACAAAAATTAAATTAGATTTTTGATCCGCCAAAAAAACAGGAAAACTTCCTCTTCGAATTCATGCAATTTTTCGACGACTAAACGTGTGTCGTTCGTTCGAAAACCATTATAACCAGACCGTAAAGATGCATACAAAATACTATCAAAAAAACAACAACATAAATTATGCATTGAAAAAAGAGGGGCCTGCGTGACCAAAAAATTGCTGAAAAACATTTGTAATGATGAAAAAAAAACACTTTGAATTAATTTTAAATACAAATTTTTGGAGGTTTCTAACATTTCTGTTCCTGAATTTTTGTTTTGTGATTTTTATAAGATTAATTGAATTGTGTAAGCGTTTTTACATTTTCTAAGTAAATCAAAAATTTTGATAGAAGATATTGAAAAAAGCTCGATTTTTAAAAATCGAAAAGAAGAAAATTGGAATCAGGGATAAACGAACGTTTGCATTCGTGTTGGTTTGCAAACCAGATGAATTTTATTCACAAAAGAATTTATCGAATATTTTATTTTCATTTAAGTATAACTGGATGGAAATTTTATGCATTGAAAAAAATATTTTTAAATATAAAATGTGAAGCTTTACATTAAAATGTGAAGCAGGTGATTAGAAAACTCGGAAAACTTGAGACTTTTAAAAGGTAGCAGTCATAAAAAATTGTACAAAGAAAACTCCCCAAAATCTACCAATATCCAAGAAAAACTAAATAGTTGGTTGACGTGGCAACATGACAAAACATGCCCTTGTCATACAATTTAGACCTCAAAAACAAAAAATCAATTAGAACAAGACCTACTTGTTTTTTTCACCCGCCTTCTTTTTTTTCAATTTGTGAGAAAAATAATAGCTTCCGCCTTCCGTGAAGATGACCCACTCATCAGTAGAATGACATGGCACGGGCCGCGCCAAGTCGTCTCGGCTGGGAGAACAAAAGACGTCCTCGTCATCGCCGGTGGCGTTGGGGGAGGCAAGGGGGGTGGGGGTGGCTATGCTCACCCAGCACATCGTAAATTAACCGGGTTACATACTTAGATGAACATGACCGCGATGATGCTGTATTTGTGGCCGTATGGCACAAGGTACGCACCGATTTTCCCGCCACGAAAATGCGCACGCGCTGGATGGGTGGTATAGTGTGCAACTTACTTGATAACAAAAATAAATATTATCATCAGTTTGTTTTCCATAACAATGAAACAAACACATACACATGCACCCAAAATCTATTTATGACTCCGATTTCGTTTTTGATAAAGTCACATTGGCCATTTATAAAGGTAACGTCCAGGATGGCGAAACTCCCATGGGAATTAAAAACAAGGAAATTATCCCACGGGATTTTTTTATTATTCTTGGCAGATTTTTATATCTGAGAGTCCCATGGAAATCACATGGGATATTATTTTTTGTAAGTTAAAAAAAGAATACGTTCATTTAAAAATGATATCCAACACGCATATGTTTTAGTACGTAATAAAAAACATCTCGGATTGGAAAGAAAAAACACTTTTCCGCGTAAAATGACAGTTTTTTTTAGAATTCCCAGGGAAATTATCCCGTGATAGATGGGAATATCGGGATACTAGAAATCTATCGACATCAATGTTGCCAGACGAATCAGATAAATAAAGTAGTGATAAAAAATCGGCATGGAATGAAAAATAGATTAGATTTTGTGTTTTAAAGACTGATTTGATTCTATGGTTATTTTTAAAATCAGACGTTTTTGTGCGGTCGCAGTGTGCACCCATGATAAAGCAGGTGTCAGTGCCAAATTTTATTTCGTTTTATTTTTCATATAAAAAAATGAAATTATAAAAAAAATAAAATAAGAAAAATAAAAAAACGAAATAAAATAAAAAAATGCTAACATTTTTTGCAGTTTTTTTATATAATTATAGTCCAATCGCGGTGTGGTAATGATCAGGATTCAGAACTCTTTTGTAAATGATACTTTTTTTGGCCTATTTTTCGGCTTGCTGGCACATAACTGTATTTATTTACTCCGTTTAAATTCATTTATTTTTTTAAGGTTTATGTAAGAGTGAAACAATATCAACAGATTTTTATTACTCACATCAGCAAAAAAATATATTATTCAATCAAGGAGTCAAAATCAGTAGCAAAACTGTACGTACGGTGCTAAAACAAGTATTTATCAAACATCAAGAAGGTGTAACTCTCGGTGTTGCATAATTTGTAGTATTAATAAATTATTATAATTTATAAATTATTATAATGGTGAAATAATAATAATAATAATTATTATTCCAAATACCAACTGTGCCGAATGTACCCCGGTTTCCTGATTGATGTGACTTGCTGATGTAAAAGGAGAATGACTTTCATCGAAATAATAAAGATAATATTGATTTGTTCTCCGGTATCACAGAACCACGATTTGCTACACAAAAAAACTGATTAAAACAATAACAAAACTTTTTGTTGTACGTAATAACTGCGAAGTTTCACTTTGAAAGGTCTGGTTTAATAGAGATCAGCGTTCGTTTGTGTTATTTTTAAACTTATCAATTGATAACTGAAAACGAGGCTGCAACGGAACATGTATGTTTTTTAAATCTATTCAATCAAATATTTTAATCACTGCCCAGATGCATATATAGTATATGGTTTGTCAAAAGTAATCTTTACCCGTTCAGCATCTAGTTTATTACTTACTGGAGCACAAAAATGCCAATTAAAAAACAATTAAACAATTAAAACTGACTTCGTGACAAAAATGCTGTACCTTACTATATTTTGAAAAACTGATATCTACCCTGATGCACAAAAAACTTTCGGTAACAACATTCAAAAAATTCAATTCAATACATAAAATGGTAACCAATGGTGTTAAAACTAACTGAAGTATTCCTTGTTATTGTTACATCGAAAAACTATTATAAACTGTACGAGTATAGAAAATTTCAAAAAACTTTTAGATTTTTTGTTCGTGTTTGAATTTGAATTGTCTTTCAGCTATTTTGCGTATTTCGGTTCTTTTTGGAGTATTAAAAAACTGATTGCGTCGGCCATGAACATCTTTTAACGGATAAAGTTACAGGTGTTTTTTTGATCAGGGGTTTATTTTTGTATTGTTTACTTTTGATTTAACTTTTGTCAAATTGCTGATTTTTTATCTAAAAAGAATGCAATAAAAGTTTTTATAAAAAATTCAATGTGTCAAATTCGTGTTTTTTAAAATATTTAGTGTTTACAAAAAAATACAAAAAAAACACTGAAAGCTTTGGGCAAGATTTTTAAGTCCAAAGGACTCAAATTAAATTTTGCAATTTTCAAAAAACCCGACGAAGACCAAACAACGAACACACAAGCACAAGGTACAAACTGAGGTAGCTCTGACCCCGCCCATCAGGGTTCACGGAGAGCAACTGGAGAAAAGCACTCATTACTCGCACTCACTCAGTCAGTCAGTCAATCATCCTCGGTAACGAAGATCACTTAGCTCAATATTTGAATAATATTTTTTGTCCTACAATGGCTACTTACACTCCTGGAGAACCTATTCCCGCTACGCAGAAGGCTGCCGTCTTCGATACTGTTGGAGGCCCTATCACGGTCCGCGAGATCCCAGTCCCCGAACCTGGAACCGAAGAAGTCCTCGTCAAAATCATCTATTCTGGCGTCTGCCACAGTGATCTGCACATTTGGCTCGGAGACCTGCCCATCGTGCCTCAGCTACCCAGAGTTGGGGGCCACGAAGGCGTCGGCTACGCTGTCAAGATCGGAAACTCGGTCAAAAACGTCCATGTTGGGGACGTCGTTGGCATCAAGTGGATGAACCACACCTGCTTGGCCTGCGAGCACTGCAAGAAGGGCGACGAGTCAAACTGCCTCCACGCTTCGTACTCTGGACTGAGCATCAACGGCACCTTTCAGCAGTACGCCCTGGTCAAGGGCACCGAAGCTGCTAGGATCCCTGAGGGAGTCGATCTGGCCAAGGCCGCTCCCATGTGCTGCGCTGTAAGTTTTTGTTGACATAAAAAATTGCAACAATGTTTTGTTTTAGGGAGTAACGGTCTACAAAGCCCTGAAGGTAGCCAACGCCCAAGCAGGCAACATCGTAGCCATCAACGGCGCCGGGGGTGGTCTCGGGTCGATCTGCATCCAGTACGCCCGGGCCATGGGCTTCCGTGTCCTCGCCATCGACATTGGAGAAGAAAAAGGCATCCACTGCAAAGAACTTGGCGCTGAGTTTTACGTCGACGTCAGCAAGACCGAAGACATTGTTTCTGAAATCCAAAAATTGACCCACGGAGGTCCGCATTCTGTCATCAACCTCGCAACTGCCGAAAAACCCATCCTGCAGGCTACGGAGTACGTCAGAACCTGCGGCACTGTTGTCCTCGTCAGTCTGCCCAAAAACGCAAGACTGAATGCAGATGTTTTTTGGGCCGTGCTCCGAAAAATCACGATCAAGGGCTCGTGTGTTGGCAACCGTCAGGACACGGATGAGGCTCTGGATTTCTTTGCACGGGGACTTATCGAGATGCCAATTGCCATTGAAACAATCGACAACTTGGAATCTATTTACGAGCGCATGAAGAAGGGCGCCATCACGGGACGCATTGTTTTGGACCTTTGGAAGTAAAAATTGGTGCTGTACACATACATACATATATTGTTTTGCTTTTTGTAGGATAAGAAATGAGATTTGTACTGGATTTCCTGACTTGCCGAATAAATGGGCTTTAAACTGATGATTTCAAGTTGGTACAGGCATAAAAGAATAGACAATTAAAAATTTGTTGAAACGATCGTGTTATATTTTTTGAGAAATTTTGTAAATGTTCTCTAATTCTCAGCAAGTAAATGTCTCATAAAACACATTTTTTTGGTTAAAGTAAACAAAAAATAAAACTGATTAAAATAGATTTCCATTTCTGCAGAATTTTTTGAAATTATTCAACGTTGATAAAAATATTTGTGTTTGTCTTAAACACAAACAATAAACTTAATCTTAATCACAAACAATAAAAACATCACTGTATGCATGAAATTTAGAATTAAAAAAAATGAAATGAAGAATTACATTTTTTCGGGTTCACTGTTCGTAAACGTCGAAGATACTTTTTGCCGGTGTATTCTAAAGAAAAAATATCAGTTATTTTCAGATCACGAAAAAACTTGTTCTCCCTTCACATGCATTACCTGCTGACAATCAAAGAAGCTGTAGGGTCCAATTCGTGCAAAAAAAGTGAAAGTAGGGCTCACGGGAAGGGGACTGGAGGTTAGTGATCAGAAAGAGAAAAGAAAAAGAACAGGAAAGAGAGATAAACAATGGAGAAAAGTGTCAGACATGTGAGACGCAGACGGTCTCGTTGGCCACATGCGGCTGTCGTCCGTGTCTTTTTGATCATAGAACACCTCATTTTTTGAACTGTTTGCACCGATTTTCGAGCTTCGCGTAGTCTTGCGTTGACTTGGGGTTCAAAAATGTATGACTGAAAATAAAGCCGCCTTACGTCGACTACGTTGTAAACTGTCGATACTGTTGTGTGTTTTTTATATAAAAAAATAAATCAAATAAATGACACGTTCATTTAACAATTATTTATTATTATTTTTTTCAACAAAAACTAAACAACCCACAACAAGGTAAATTCTTCGAACAAAAAGTTAGTAACAAAAAAACAAAAATAAAAAATCCGACAAATATCTACAAAAAATCACCCGTAGGCACCGGAAACGTCGTCTGAGATGAGGAAGAGGCTACACAACACCAACGCATGGAAAAAAAAACTGCCACATGCCATGCAACAATGTTTCACGCAGAAGAATTAGAAATATGCTGATACTCGACGTGATCGTAAGCATCGCTTTGAGTGACGACACTCCCTGCTCTGGGTTGGGCGAGAGTGGCGAGGGTGTGCGTAGAGACTCTGGCCGCCGCCTCGACGAGTCTGACCGGCGTCTGGGGTCGTTCGGGAGCTTCGACGTACGCGTTGTCGATTGCCTGGAAGATGAGCTGCGGTCGAGGGGGCTGTCTGCGGGGTGGAGCCACATAGCGGCCTTTGCAGGCAATGCAGGGCTTGATGGACGGTGAGGCGGCAGGTGCGGACTGACAGAAGCACTTTTCACCTTCCAGGTGGTTGGATTTTTCATCAAATGAGGCTTTCAAAGTGTTTTGATGGGTTGAGAAAAGGGAAATCTTGGGGCTATCTTGGGTATTTTGGCATTCCCGGCTGCAAGGCGACTTAATCCGGCAACAGAAAACCAAAAGTCCGGCGAAAAGTGTCGACAAGCCAACTGCGATGAAGATAATCAGGACGTAGTGACCCAGGGGGACTGGTCTGGGGTCGTAGGAGCCTTCGAGGTCATGCATGAAGACTCTTTCGTTCAAGAGTTGGCAATGGCTGCCGAAAAAGCCCCGAGGGCAGGAGCAGTGCTTGGCTCCGGGCTCGCAGACGCCTCCGTGCTGGCAGTCTTCCAGGCGGCAGGAAAGAGTTGATTCCTCGCAGAAAGGTCCGGTGAAACCCGGAGCGCATGAACAGGTGGCTCCTGCGCCGAACGAGTCGAAGGTCTGACGGCACGATCCACCGTTGAGGCACGTGACCGAGTGGCAGGGATCGTTGAAGCGACCGAAGCGATCGAGAAGTTTTTTATCGCAGTGGTTGCCGTAAAAGCCGGGAGGGCACTCGCATTTGAAGCCAATGTCGGTGGAAAAGTTGTCGACGCATTTTGCTCCTGGAAAAAAAATAACTGATCATATAATCTTCGGGAAAAAAAACCAACCATTAGCGCAACTTTTTGGCGTGCAAAGCGTGATTTTGATATCACAGTTCCTGCCGGTCCAGTTGGGCGGACAAACGCACTTGAACTTGTCCCCGTCGACAGTTTTGCACGTCCCGCCGTTGAGGCAGGGCTTGTCCACGCAGGTGGAGCCTTTCAGCTGGCAGAACCTGCCTGTGAATCCTGTCGGACACTCACAGACAAAATCCACATTTCCAGGCAGTGATCTGCACTCTCCAGCGTTGTGGCATGGATCCTCGGCGCAAGAAGTTTTTTGCACTTCGCAAAACTCTCCACCAAAGCCAGGAGGACAGGTGCAGGTTAGACTGCCGTTGGACGCGATGTCACACGTGCCGCCATTTTTGCAGGTATCGTTTCGACGACATTCGTTCAAATCTGAAACAAACAGGTCAGAATGACAAAAAGAAGGTAACTTGATGGCCGTCTAATGGGTGGTCTGCCTGCAGGGATGTCTCAAGGCAACTTGAAATCGACCACCCGCAGTGCTGGGTACCCGCGGGGTCACTTACCTCGATCGCAGAATTTTCCGCCAAACCCCGGTGGGCAAATGCACTCGTACGGCTTCGTGCAGGTTCCTTGGCAGCCAGGTAGCGTAATGCACTAAAAAAAATAAACTGCGTTTTCGCGACTTGAGTTTTAAAAAACATACCTTATCGCACATATCTCCGTCGTAGCCATCTTGACACCGGCAAATCCCATTGCCATCGCATAGGCCATTGACACATTCAGCGGCACACTTTTTACGATCCCGACACGAGGGCCCGGCAAAGCCTTCGCTGCAGATCTTTTCGCCAGCTGGTCCGCACGTGTAGCTGCCATCACTCGGGGGAAGGCAGATGACATCACACGAGGCGCCAAAGTGGTTTGGTGAACACTCGACTTTGTAGCTGACGGTGACGGATGCGTCCACGAAGCCGACAACTTCGCGGGTGGTCGAGAATTTGAAAAACTTGAAGGCGGGAGCACGGGTGGAGTCGAGTGTGATTTGGACGGGTTCGGGGAGGTAGCCTAAAAAAAGGGTGAGATTTGCCAAAATTATAACTGTTTTTTGTGTAAAATATGAAAACGTTTACACCCGGTTGTAAATTTTTTCTTGCGCGTGTTATCATAAATTGGTGACCTTTTGATAGTCATGCGAGTTGAAAAAGCAAGCAAAAATAAGGTAGCGATAATAAACGACGCGTGCCAAATTGATAAGAAAAAAATTGATTATTTACTGAAAATGTGTATTGCACGGCAAAAATTAATGCAAGACAATACGCAATAAATGGAAATTATTATTTGTTCAAGCAACTTTTAAGCCGACAAAGCTACCCTGCCGCCTGTTTAGTTATTCAGAAAGCGATGCAACCCGGCGATCTGCTTTGAGCCGACGCCAATTGCATTGCATAACCCCCTTAGTATGCTAATTTTTACCTGCACACATTTGATTAGATTTTTTTTGTAAAAAAAGTGTTACTTACCGTTGTTTACAGTTGTGAAGGAAACGACGAGGAGGGCATCGGCCTGAAAATGAAAATAGAGTTTAGTGGGAATGAACTGATTTTTCCTGCACGCAATACATTGCAAAAAGAAAGTTGCAAAAATGCACCTCTGTGTAGGTGGCTAATCGGATTAGCAAATGACTGCATAATTAGATCGGGGGTTCTTTTTGGCACGCTAACTAGCGTCTTTGGTTTGTTTTTAACTGCACTCTGTCGTTTGCAGCAAATATCGACTTTTTTTGTAAAATTCAACCCAAAATCAAAAAATCCAATAATCCAGGCCCCCTGCAGCGCGGGTAAGCGTGACACTACCGCCTGTAGAACAACAACGACTCATTCCTCCTCTTTTTTAGACAACGCCGAACAAAGCCTCCATAAATGCGCTTAATTTTTTTTTTGTTCAACTAACTGATTTTGACTGCATCGAAAAAGATATCAAACTTACCGGAACTCGCTCCGAAAACTCAAAACGCCCAGTCTTGACTGCGCTGTAGTCGACGAGAGCTGTGCCATAAACGCAGGGCTCGTACCCGTTGAAGACGTGCTGGAAGTGCTTCAGGCAGACCTTGATGGGACAGGACGCGTCCGTGCACTGGATGGATGGGTTTCGATTGTAGACATTGGACAGGGTAAATTCGAGGAAGCCGCTTTGTTCCTGAAATTTTTGTTTGTTTTTTAACTGAGAAAATCGAAGTTTGAGAAACATACAGTAGATTGGGTGAGATTTATTAGTGTTAAAAATAAAATTATTGCTGCAAAAGTGGTTGAGCTGGGGTGCCTCTGTCGTCTCACCATACTGTACAGCCTTTCACCTGGAATTGGTAATTTTGTAGATGACTGGAAATAATAAATATTTCGCGGTACGAAAATATTTAAAAAAAATAACTGCAGTACTTGACTGGTAGGGTTGATCACGCAAAATCAACCCTACGAAATTCCACGATGAACAAAAAAAAAGTAGGGGTGGAGACACAAAAACCAACGGTGCTGGTGGTAGCGATCGGTGGCAGCGCGCGACCCGACCCGACACCGACCTCCTTCGCTCCCCCTTCGATCTGGCGATGAGAAGATGCTTGCCAACCAAGCCGATGAAAAGAAAGAAAAATTGTTCGAGAAAATGGAGAAAAGACAAACACCTGCACCGCTACACTCTATCATAACACCATTAGGGCGTATGTACGCATAAAAAAATGTTATTTTTATGAGATGCCATCAAATCAGGCTGAATTTATCAAAAACATGGCAAATGCCAGACTGCGAAAAGGAGGTATCGTAATTTCTTTAGTCTTTTTCGAATATTGAAAAAAAAATATTGCAGGAGCTAAAAGCCAAGGTTTTTTTTGTTCGACAGTTAGTGTAAATGGACGTTTAATGACTGTCACTGAATCTCATCTGAACATCAAGTGACATCGTTAAATGCGCGAAGACACAATCATCGTGACAATGGATGGAAGAGGGGGGCTGCATGCCCTGTCTGAATTTAATTGTATTCAAAAAAGATGTGAACGATACGATACGGTGGTCATTGGACAGACCAGGTGAGAAGCAGCTTATTCTATTAAAAAGCATGGTGAACCGTAGACCATCAATCGAGATCACAATCAGCATCGAATTTGATGAATTGGGTGTGGGTGGCATAAACGGAACATGAGATTTAGAGAAACTATTGTGATGGCTTCTGATGGAATCTGACAGTTTTTATTGTTATCCGAGGTGATAACTGCTTTTTTGAAGGGTCGATGCATTTTTCAAAAAAATCTGAATAATATTTTTTAACCGCGCTTGCGATTCTATTTTTTGTTCAAAAAAAAACAAAAGCAAAATTTAAAACAACAAAAAAACTGGAAAGAGTCTTGTAAGCTTTCGCGAATACCAAAGATTTGAAAACAAGAAAAAAAGAAGGTTAGTAACTGCATACAAGAAAGTTGCAAACCGCCAACATCGGCATCGGCATCATGATAAGTGGCAATACTCCCAGAGCAACGATGCACACTACTGCTAATGAAGGCATAAATGACTCCCCTGTATCCAAGCCACCCGCCTACCCGGCCTAACTCTCCGACTTTGTTCCTTTGCATTGTTTTAACTTTTGAATGACAACCGAGCCCGGGAGTAAACTTTCGCGCTTCGGCTAAGGCGGCTTTGTTTGGGGCGTCCGAAGTCGCCGTCGCCGCGCGGCGTACGTTACATGCGCGGAGTGCATGCGCGGTCACTGCAATGGGAGTGCGTGCGCGGTTCGGCGCGGGGCGTGAAGCGGAGATCAAAGCAACCCCAGTCGGTCGCGTGCCGCCGCTTAGAAGAATAAAGTGGAATTTTTCAATTTGGTAAATCAAGTGTCAGAAGACCCCGAAGTCGTGGCAGGCTTGGGAACGGGTTTTGTTCTGTGTTTGACACTATTGGCCTCGGATTGAAGTCGTTCAACACGGATTGCCCGTTTCAAAGCTGGGAAATGCAGGGGTGCGAAGCGTGCCGGGACTGATGCCATCAAAGATACTCTACACTTGGGCTTAGGTGTACGGTATCATAATTTAGGGTATTGTGGTAAAAAAGTGATAAAAATGTTTTCCGGGCAAAAAAATATAATGACAATGTTTCAATAATAAAATGTGTTCCCAACAGTGTTGTCGGCAATCCGAAAATTTGGGTTCCCGAGAATTTCGGGTCCGGTTCCGGGTCGGGTCGGGTTACCTAACCACACTGATTCCCAATGTAATTAACTGTACGAGGTTCTGTGGTTCCAGACCCAAAAACAATTGCAAACATGTCAAAGGAGCATCGAGGAACATTTTAAAATAACAAAAAAAATGTCAAATGTTATCATGGGCAAAAAACTGATATCAATTTTGTAATTCAAATTGTAAAACTTAAAATATTATATGTATATAAAATTATGAAGTTTGAATACAAAATGTACCAAATCATAAAAATCCAGACAATTAACTGTATGAATTTCTACGCAAATCGAACCCATTTTTCTATCAATTGAATGAATATTATATTTTGTCAAGATATGTAAACTGAAGTAGCACAACGGATTTAATAAATCCAAAAAGGTATTCAACAAGTCGAAAAAAATTTATAAAAATAATTTTAAATATAACATATTAACTGTTGTTAAAAAAATTGAAACAAAACTCAAAAACTGGCCATTGCTTTTTAAACTATTTTGCAACACAAACCAAAAAATAGTGTCCAATTAGTTTCGACTAACCAGTATGGGAAAGTCGTTCAAAAATGGAGTCCTTATCGGCGACCGAATCATTGTCGTGGTCGTGTTTGTCCAATTTAGCAACACTCAACGCTAAGCGCGAAGCGTGCTCAGCATAATCCGGCATTTCACGCTTATGTGACAAGCTGGCATCATGCGCAGTGTCTGTGCGTGCAGGTCGTCCGGTAGTCGGATCGCCGACGACTCATGACTAACAAACGGGAGATCGGATGACTGACAGATAGCTTCCTGGAGGCATACTTAGGCAACTAGACGGCTACTGCGGGCTCTCCTGTTGACCCTGTCTTGGCCCAGCGCAACACGGTTTGAACATGATTTGAATGCTGCCTGACCTAGCTGGCTCACTTACTTTATTTGTAATTTATAGAAAAACAGAGTAATGCTTTCCATGAATCAACTCATGTCAGCAGAGTTTCCCAGGTTAGAATCGGCGGTGTGTTGCAAAAAAAGGAAACAAAAGACAACAAATCGGGGCGTTTTTGATCCAATGAATTTTTTTTTACTTTTTTCTTTTTATTCTGCCGCGGATCAGACAGAATGATAAATTGGCTCCCACGAATTTTACTTTATATTTAGACACTGGAACAAGAATTTTGTTTGCCATTGCAAAAAAATCAAAAACCGAAAAAAACTGTATGGGAGATTATAAAAAAAGCTGAATACTTATTTGTTTGGGACTTTGAATAAATATAAACTGTCCCTCCCTACGTATAAAACATGTGTAACTCAAAAAGAGAAAAAAAATTGTGTTGTTACAAACCAACTGTTTAGTAATAAAAGAACGGCAAAAATTATAGAACGACTCATGCGGGGGTTTTAAAAGTTCCAAAACAATTTTATTCAAGAAAACACACTTTTTTTACACTTTCTGAAAATTTTCTTTCAGACAGGCAAAAAGCATTGAAAACTGTGGACTCGATCAAAAAGAATATATAATAAAAAAAACCAAGGATGAAAACAATGGAATGCCGATGGGAAAATGAGGTTCACCTCATCGCCGTGTCATTGCAGCCATCGTCAGCCTTCCCTTTTTTCTTTCCGTCGGCCTTTCTCTTCCTTTTTTCTGCGCATGTGCCTTTCTGTAATTACACTGTTTCAATCGTTGATGATTTTTTCCTTTGCATCACGCCTCTTTTTTTGTCTTTGCAAAAAAATCACTGTTCATTTTAATCACAATGGCATGCTTTTTTTGTAAAATCTACTCATGGCAACCGGATATGAGTGAATTACGAACACCTGCCACAAGTTTTACTCATCTCAATTTTTTATATAAAAAAATACTCACTGTCAATGAAAATAGATACAAAAGGACAAAAAGGCTAAATATTGTTTGTTTTTGATTCCATAAAAATTGTAATGTTTGTCCTTGAATTAATTATTTTTGTTTTTTTGCAACATTTCTGATGAATTTTTCAAGCGTACCATTTTTTTATTTATTTAGTTTCTGTTAGCTGCATTTTTTCACTTTCTTTTAACAAAACACATTCTCGTTCTAACGAAAATCAACTTTTAGACACGTTCTTGTTCTAACAAAATGAAAAACAGGTGCATAGGCAAAGTGTTCCACCACTAGCTTGTATACTGGAGTAACTTTTGTTGTTGGGGTGTCTAAGGTCGCCGTCGTACGTTACATGTGCGGAGTGCATGCGCGGTCACTGCAATGGGAGTGCGTGCGCGGTTCGGCGCGGGGCGTGAAGCGGAGATCAAAGCAACCCCAGTCGGTCGCGTGCCGCCGCTTAGAAGAATAAAGTGGAATTTTTCAATTTGGTAAATCAAGTGTCAGAAGACCCCGAAGTCGTGGCAGGCTTGGGAACGGGTTTTGTTCTGTGTTTGACACTATTGGCCTCGGATTGAAGTCGTTCAACACGGATTGCCCGTTTCAAAGCTGGGAAATGCAGGGGTGCGAAGCGTGCCGGGACTGATGCCATCAAAGATACCCTGCACTTGGGTTTAGGTGTACGGTATCATGATTTAGGGTATTGTGGTAAGCAACTGATGAAAAAGATACGTCCTCTAATATAATTGACATTTTTGATCACGCAAAAAATGATAAAAACTGTTTCAGGAAAGCGGGAAATGACTTCAATTCAAAATTATCAAAAATTATTTTGTAAACGATGAAACTGTGCTTGCTTTTCAATCTCTCAATGTACGGATGTTGCATTTGTAATATTGAAAGCTCTACTGCTTGTTTTTCTACTGCTCGTTTTTAATTTTTGTAAAGTTAAAACTGATCAAATGGCTTTATAACTGCTTTATAAAGTATTTTCCAAGTTTTGATAAAATTTAAGCATTGCTGCGTATTTTAGTCGAATATCACAAAGTTTTGATAACATGGTTCTTTGCTTTATTTGAATTCCCAGATCAGACCCAGTTGCAACACTTGTTCATCCTTCGAGCCTGCGTGTAAAACAACTTGCTTTGCTCGGATAAATTCTCGCTGGCACGGATGAGATCATCGAGCTTTTCGCCTCGCTCCAGCACAGACTGGATGGTGCTGTGGAGGACGACCTTGGTTTCCTCGACCTCGTTTTGGACGCGGGAAATAGAATCGGCTTGCGCGGGATTCTGCCAGTTTGACAGAAACTCGGGCAGTTTGGCGTATTCAGCGGGCTTTGAGAGATGAGCCTAAAAATAAAAAACTGATCAACGTCCAAATATTTTCAGGTAAACTGACCCAATTGGGCACCGTCCGGGAAAAGTCCTCGAGTATCTTAGAAAGCAGGCTGAAAGCCACACGAGCTTCGTAGTCGGCATCCGAGACACAGGCGCCAGTCAGTCCGTCTTGCCTGACGTAGCAGTGAATCCAGTAGCCCTGTTCCTTGATCGAGTTCCGGCTTGGCAGAGCCGCACGCTCGACGATCAGGCGATAGGTGAAGGCCATAAAATCCTAAAAAAATGAATACACATCAAACTTTAAAAAAAAAACAAACCTTGACGGAAGTACGTTGAAAAAAACCAAAGTCCTGTAGGTTGTACGCGTCGCTCAACTTCTGCACTCCTTCCCTTTGCTTATGAAACAATCCAATGGAGTAAAGCTTCATTCTGTCCTGCAAAAAAGTATTTTTGAAAACAGAAAAAGCTTCCAAAAGCGTGATAATAAAATCGGCCTTGAAACAAATTTCTCCGATAAGCTATCAACTGATTCGAACATACATTAGCATCCTCGAATTTGGCTTGACAAGAATGAGGAATGGCAAAGCAAACAAAAATATATGAATACGCGAAAAATGATGACAAATAAACATCACCTTCATAAAATCTCGAAATATAGTGAGTTTGAATTTTCGTCTCGGGAGCATTCAAAACTAATAAATAACAACTTTATGCGTTGCGAGGCGAATTACCGTAAACAAACAAAGAAAGAGAACTGGCAGTATCCTAAGAAGAATCGGCAAAGTATTTACGAGCAGTAGTGTCGTCCATGAGCACCTTGGAGCGTTCGCGAGTGAAGCGGCCCCGATGATCCACGCGCGGAGAATTGATTTCGTGCCGGGCGTGGTAGGGCTCAAATGGGTCATCCGGAAAGTGCCGAGGACGAAGCCAGAATGGAGTGATCATCTTGTCCAGCATGGCACACTCCTCCTTCGTACACGTTTCGTAATAATCAGCAGTTTTGTTGAAGATTTCGGATTTCGCATAGCGTAGCTTGTTTCGGCCTGGGTGAGCGTGAATCCACATGCCTGAAAATATTCAATAAACAAAGAGCAAAATCAAGCAAAACATACCGTTGTTCAGGCGCTTAAACCGGTCCAGAACGTCCTGGGCCGAACGCTTGCGTCCGACCGCTGGATCGAAGCGAATGTGGTGTTCGTAGTGCGGAATACGAGCAATTCCACGCTTGCCTACAACCAACGAAGGCAATGTTGCCTTGATTAACGGAAGCTTGGGAGCCAAATTCGAAAGCATGACACTGGATACTGATTTAGTCTGCAGGAAAGATTGTTTCCGTTCAGTGTTCCGCTCTGGCCAAAATCGACTCTTTCGACTCCGACTCCCAGAATCGACTCTTTGACTCCGAGTTAAAATAGGTTCATAGAAAATGTATCAATAAACGCCTAAAACTGCGTGCTTTCATCTTTAACGAGTTTTTACTTTACAAAATCAAAAATTTAGCACCAAAAATGGCTATAAAAGTGTATTTTTTCCAAAAAATTTTCATCAAAGAGTCGACTCCAAAGAGTCAAAAGGTCATTTTGTAAAAATCGACTCTCGACTCTGACTCTCGACTCTCAGAGTCAGAGTCAGAGTCAAAGAGTCGACTCTGACGGAGTCAGCGGAACACTGTTTCCGTTACATGATTCGTTGGCGAACGTGTTTGGCGTTTTGTTCTTTCGTTGTAAGACCGTTTTAGAAAGTTTACGTTCATTATGAATGTTTTTTTTTTGTAATTTTTGAGTTGTTTTTTCCGCTCTGTTGCTCCGGAAACATCGTTTGTTTGTCTTTTTCTTTTCTTCGTTCTGTTTGTTCTGTCAGGTGATAAACGTAAGTCTACGTGAATCCACAAATCTGTATTTTTAGGCGGGCGTGGTGGTATTTCATCCGTAAAGACGAGAGGATTTCAAATATACCTGTTTTAATCGTAAAATGCCGAGAAAATTGTCAAATATGTCATTAACCGCGTAAAAAACTATTTTGTTGTATGCGTTCGTTTTCGTCGTAAAAGTTGTACAGTCATGAAAATCATGACCAAACTCCGAATCGTTTTCGACGTCTGAAGACAGAAAATTTGAGTTCAGCGATATTTTCGCTCCCGTGGAACGTTGTTTTTGTTACCATGTAAATAGTCAGTTACGACAAACTTGTATTATACATTATTCATACTGTGTGTCGATATCAATATTACAGAGGTAGGCGCTTTTGAAAATGTCAAATCACTTTTAAGTGCCCAGAAGTTTTTTCTGTACGGCACTATGAAGCAACAAATGAAAATAAACTCGACGGGCGCGTGACAGGTGATGGCCATGAATAAGAAGAAGCACAATGTCGATCCCCAGTTGTAGCCGAGCACAAGAAATACAATCATGGTCGCAAACGGCACGAGCAGAAACAGTACGGCAAAGCCAATTTGATACATGAGCAATTTGAAGAGTTTGAACTGAAGTATGATTGATTGCGTCAAACAAACATCTGAAAACTTACCTGTATTTTAAAGGTAGTTTTCGTGAGATACTTTCGACATTCAAGAAGAGCATGTATCGTATACGAGATGACAGCAACTGCTATGATGAGAATTATTCCTAGAGGTATTTCTACGGATGTGTACAGCGAGGTGACGATTACCAACTTATTACGATCGTACCCGGAGACCTGGTAGTGTTCAAAAAAATACCGGATGAAAGGAACGAACGGTTCCAGATCTTGCAAGGGAGTCGGTGATTCCAAACTAATCAAGAAGCAAGGCACGTAGCAAATACCCAACACCAAGCTGACACCCAAAACGTGCAAAATCACTACATTTCTCGTCCGACTCGTAAAATTGGCAAGAGCTGTTTCCGTGCACATTTGGGAAACCCGGTAGAGAGCCATGGCAACGTTGGTGTACGCAAGGAAGAAGCCAAAAACAAACATGGCGCGGAACGAATATTCGTTTTTGATGCCGAAGACTGAAGAGTAAGGACCCAGGCTTCTCGCCGCAGTCTTGAAACCTTCCGCCGTAGTCGCTCCGAATCGTGATGTAGCTTTATTCCTTGTTCGTAGCACAAATGCAGAAGCCCAACTGAGCCTCGCCGAATCACGTAGATCTCAGCACAACACGAGTTTTAGTAAAATCAACAACAACACAGAGGGAGAGAGAGAGCTCGTCGTGGCCAACCAGTCACGCACGAGCAGGGAGATAAGACTGACTCACATCAGTCGCCACGACGGGACCAGCGCGCTTCCTTTCGCCGGGGTTCCTCTGAAGGCACGTAGCGTAGTCGATGATCAGTGCGGGGTTCTTTCTGTGTCGTCGGTTCGGGCGTCGGGGATGGCGCACGCACTCGCGGGTGCTTGGCCGGCGGGACGCCAAGCGCCCCGTCGGCACTCCCCTTCCCAGCTGACCGAAGCTGCCAAATGGCGCAGTATTCCTCATTCAGGCCGGTCAGCTTCTTGAGAGCGAGCGTGACGAATTCCATCGTCTCCGTGAGCTCCTTGATCGCCGGACCATAAAAACGACGACTCATTCGCAGGTTTTCTTGAGTTTCCGCAATCTGTTGAACCGTGCCCTTGAGGAGGTAGTCCACGTCGTCGGACAGCTTGATCTGCTCCTTCTTGATCTCGGCCTGCTCCCGCTTCAGCTCCTCGGTGGACATTGAAACCAGGCGGTCGGGGATTGGTACCTTGGGAAAGACCTTGACCACGACACTCTTTGGCTGAGGACGGGACCGCTGGCGCTCGTCCGAGGAGTCAGAGTCAGGATGCAACGATGCGGGGGCCGACCGATCTGGGGGAGTCGTCTTCGGCTGAACTCGAATGATCACGCTTTTGGGCTGGGGCCTGACTCGCCGATGGTTGTCCGTGGAGTCGTCGCCCGGTGACAGCGATACCCGCAGATTCTGCAGCATGTTAACCGATCCTGAAACCCACGGTTCCTTCATTTTTTTATCCGCCAATTCCTCTTCGGCCCCTTTGAGCTGGTCCCGGTGCCGCACATGCATGTCTCCTCCTGCTTGCACCCGGTACATGACTTGGCCAACTGGCTCAAGTACCCGACCCCTCTCCCAGAATTCCTTTCCAGGCTTGAACATCTTGACCCAAACCAACTGGTTTGGCTGAAAGTGTCGATCCCTCGCCACCGCATTGATCGTGAAGATAGTGCGCAGCTCCCTTCCATACACTTTCTTGGCCGGCGTTTCGTCGTCGTCCTTGAGCTTAGTGGTGCGATGGAGATATAGCGTGGTCATGACCGCCTCATCCAGCGAGTCCCCCGCATTCATTCTCTTCGTGACGCCCTCCTTGAAAGTCCTCACTGCTCGTTCTGCTACTCCATTTGAGCTTGGATGATATGGCGCCGATTTGAGGTGTTTGATTCCCCGGATCTCACAAAACGTCTCGAACTCTCGGCTGACAAATCCTGTTCCGTTATCCGACACCAACGTGTTGGGGAGGCCATGGCGGCTGATGATTTCTCTCAAAGCCGCAATCGTTTCCTTCGTCGACGTGGACCGTGTTTTGACTACCTCAATCCAATTGGACCAAGCGTCCACCAGGATCAGCCACATGGATTTGTGGAACGGGCCAGCGAAGTCGATATGAACCCTCTCAAAAAATGATTCGGGTTTCTTCCACGGGTGGAGTTGAACTGTCGGGTTTGCACGGTTTCGGTTGCAGGCCTCGCATCCCTTTGCGATCTTTTCGATATCCGTTGCCAGACCCGGGTACCAAAATTGATCCCGCGCCAACATGTGCATCTGATCCCGTCCAACATGGGCTTGATGTAGCAGGCAACGCGCCTCGCTCCTCAGCGCTTCTGGGATGATGAGCCGGTTATCCATCCATAAACACAGTCCATCGCTCCATATTTTTCCTTTTTCTTGTTGATATGGTTTCACCAAGTCGGGGATCATTTTGCTGTCAGGCCAACTGGTCTGCGTGTAGTGGAGTACGGCTTTGAGGGATTCGTCCATTTGTGTTTCCGCCGCCACCCGCTTCAAGTCGAACGGTGATCGTACCTGACAGTCGCTCACTTCATCGATGATCTTTGCCAGTTGCTGTCCACCCCGGATCGCATTCACCCATTGCACCTTGGATCCACTCGTCGGCTTGCCGATACTGAACTGCTCCATCAGATCCCTGCCGAGTAGGTTGCAGCTTCCGGTCCTGGCCACCACCACCTTTGCCATTTCTTTCTTTCCGGCCCAATCGACGTTGACTTTGATTTCTCCAAGGATCCCAATTGGCGATCCTTCAAAGTTCCGGAGCTGCCTTTCCGATTTCACCAGTTTGGGGGATCCCATAGCCTCCCAGGTCGTCTTGGTCACAATTGTGCACACTGCTCCGGAGTCATGCATGAATTCAATCCTTCTTCCATTCATTCTCAGCTGGATCATATAGGGAGGAATTTCCTCGACGGCTCCGATGATTGATAGGATCGCGTTTGTGTTCTGCTTGGGGTCAGCGCGCTTCGTTCGACATTCTCTCGCAAAATGACCAATTTCGCCACAATTGTAGCACGCCAGACGTCCATCTTGTCGGCTGTCGCTGGCGTTGCGCGCTGCATTGAACCCTCGGGGGCCCTTGAATTGCTTCTGTCTGTCCGCCACCCGACACACTGCCGTCGTTCGATCTTCATGATGCGATGTTGGATTTCGTGCTCGGTTCATGACTTCGGTCTTGGCGTCGTATATTTTCATTAGACGTAGCAGATCATCCGTCGTTTCGATCTCGTTGGACGGAAGCATCAGGAAGTCCCGCAGGTCGTTGTCCGCCATTCCTCTGACAACTGTCAGGATGATATCTTCTTCTCGGAAGTTCCTCTTGCTTTTGTAGTCGCAATGTCTTGATAACTGGAAAACATCTGCCAGAAACGTGCTGCGCGATTCTGTGGATCCCTGCCTGCGGTCCAGTAGTGCCATCCGGGTAGCCAGACGGCTCCTGGATTGGCGAAAAACCGCCGCGAGCGTGTCAATCACTTTCTGTGCTGATACTTCTTGTAGCTTGGTGGGATATAGTCGACTGATGAGTACGTTCAGGACATCGTCGGACAAGTTTTCGATAATCACTTGCTGTTGTTCCCTCGCGTCGATGATTCGAAGATTGTGGATGCTGCTTTCGTATCTGTAGATCCACATTTCAAAGTCGCCATCCTTTTCCAGCTTAGGTAGTTTCACCGTCTTCCGGTTTCTTGGCGTCATCAACCGCTCAATTGAGCCGGTGCTGTGACTTCTTTCGGCCACTGTCGAGTGGCGGGGCGATTCTTCTCCGGTCGCTTGCACGTTGACTTGTCCCGGCGATGCGAACACATCATCGTCATCTGCCGTCGGCTGGCCCGATGTGGTGTCGTTCATGTTCTGTCTGACTTCCAATAACGGGCGTGGTTCTCTCGTCACCAATTGCTGCCGAGGCTTCTCGCCGCAGTCCTGAACCCTTCCGCCGTAGTCGCTCCGAATCGTGATGTAGCTTTATTCCTGGTTCGTAGCACAAATACAGAAGCCCAACTGAGCCTCGCCGAATCACGTAGATCTCGGCACAACACGAGTTTTAGTAAAATCAACAACAACACAGAGGGAGAGAGAGAGCTCGTCGTGGCCAACCAGTCACGCACGAGCAGGGAGATAAGACTGACTCACATCAGTCGCCACGACGGGACCAGCGCGCTTCCTTTCGCCGGGGTTCCTCTGAAGGCACGTAGCGTAGTCGATGATCAGTGCGGGGTTCTTTCTGTGTCGTCGGTTCGGGCGTCGGGGATGGCGCACGCACTCGCGGGTGCTTGGCCGGCGGGACGCCAAGCGCCCCGTATACCGTAACAGGCCGTAACAGGAATTAGGATCACGGGTTTCCAGAAAACAAAGTGTGTCATGTTGAGATACGACCACGAGCAATTGCAGAGCAGGTAATATTTGAACCTGAAAAATAGTATCTCATGTTATAGAACTTGATAAACTCTAAAAATGTATTTCTCACGGAATCATAGCAATTGTCGAGTGTTTCAATATCAAAATCACCAGACGCACAAATATTAACGTCGTAATTAAGTATACGGTATTCATGTAGTAGCAATACACGACGCTCAGCGTCGGATGATAGAGATCGTCAAAGGTAATCACGGAGTAGTTAAACTCCTGCATTGTTCTATCTTAAGATGTATTTTAGCAACAACTATCAATTAAATATAAAAAAAAACTGTAATTCATGCATCTTATGCAAACTTTAAGGTCTTTTAGGACAAGTAAAAATGCCAAGAATGGCATTAACCAACATGCAACAACCAATCAGCTGTCAAAAATATTTTCTGTGCATGACCTTTGCAACTTGCGTTATTGGCAGGTGGAAGTTCATTTCTGTTAGTTGCAGTAGGTTATTGTGCGTGCTGAACCAAAAATATTTATTGATGTATGCAATGATGGGCGTACATGGGGGGTGGTAGACAACGAAAAAAAATGGTATGACGTTTAAAAAAAACGTTTATAACAATGTACCCAGCAACATTTTTATAGCATTTTGTTTTTAATTTTTTGATTAAAAACAAAATTAAACGAGCAAATTTCTCATGGATGATGATATAATGTTCACTTGATGTACGTATTTTGAATATTTCGTTTGATTACGTTAAATTTTTTGATAACTGTGAGTATATTTCGTTTAATTACATTGAATTTTTTGATAACACGGCACAGCGCGTCAATAGGTCTCGACGCGAAAATTTTTTGAGTTTTTATAAAGTGTTGTGTATTCGCCGGCATTTTTCACATGTTCATGCATTCTCGTTCGTTTTGGCACTTTTCAGTGTAAACAGGCTAAGACTGAGCTAACTAATCGTCCTTGGGCTGAGTTGATAAATTATCGGAGAAATATGCTAGAAGGCGCTAAAGTTGCCTATTTTGAAAACGCATTTCAGGTTTTTTCTCCATACCTGTTGTGTACAGATGAATTCTGGGGCTGATACCGAGTTGCCCATACCTATAGCTTGGAGACCCACCCAACTTTACCTAGGTCGGCGACTATTAGTTTTCGAGTTATTCACGATTTTATATTCAGTGCTTTCAGGTGCTCGCTTCGGTTTGGTCGAGGGAAGTCAAATATGCACGATTTCACTTTTCTGAGGTATATCGACCTCAAGGATGTCAAAGAACAAAAAATAAAACGGCTATCGTAACGCAGAAGCTCAATACAGGCTGTGATACGGTCCTTCAAAACTGGCTGAAAACAAAGAGAGGACGGGGAACATTAGTGCGCGCGTAGTGTTCCCCTCTCTTCTAGAGGTGCAAACCGCGTATATTTTGGTGATTTTTTATTGAGCTTCTGCGTTACGATAGCCGTTTTATTTTTTGTTCTTTGACATCCTTGAGGTCGATATACCTCAGAAAAGTGAAATCGTGCATATTTGACTTCCCTCGACCAAACCGAAGCGAGCACCTGAAAGCACTGAATATAAAATCGTGAATAACTCGAAAACTAATAGTCGCCGACCTAGGTAAAGTTGGGTGGGTCTCCAAGCTATAGGTATGGGCAGCGGTATCAGCCCCAGAATTCATCTGTACACAACAGGTATGGAGAAAAAACCTGAAATGCGTTTTCAAAATAGGCAACTTTAGCGCCTTCTAGCATATTTCTCCGATAATTTATCAACTCAGCCCAAGGACGATTAGTTAGCTCAGTCTTAGCCTGTTTACACTGAAAAGTGCCAAAACGAACGAGAATGCATGAACATGTGAAAAATGCCGGCGAATACACAACACTTTATAAAAACTCAAAAAATTTTCGCGTCGAGACCTATTGACGCGCTGTGACACGGTTATCAAAAAATAGAAAAGATGTTTTTTCACCTACCTCGTTTTTGCGTCGCAGGTTAACCAAACATAAATACACATACAAAATTAGAAAACCTAAATGTTGTTCGTGACGCACAAACACAAACTTCAACTCTGATAGTAAAAATAAACATTCACCTGTCGAAAAGCAAAGATAAATTATGTAGCTAAGATCGGGTGAAAGTTACATAAATACTTCTTGGCAAAGTCTTACTTAAATAGAATTTTTGCTCAATGGCACATGCCGTCATGTTATTTACAGTTAGAGTTTGTTGTGAATGACAGTTGTAAAAAAATGCAAGAATTCAACTACTCTGCCATTACTTTTGATGATCTCCATCATCCTACACTTAGCATCGTGTATTGCTATTTCATCGATACCGTTTACCTGGTCACAACGTTAATATTTACGCGTTTAATTTTTTTAATACTAAAACATTCTACAATTGCTATGATTCCGTAAGCAACTCATTTTCAAGCTTTTTTAAAAAATTCTTTAAAAGTTTCTTCCTTTCAGGTTCAAATATTACCTGCTCTGCCACTGCTGTTGCTCGTATGCTCTGACGATGCACCTTGTTCTCTGGAAACCCGTGTTTTTAATCCCTGTAGGAGCTACTTACGGTATCGGTCCGCTTCCTAAAATCATCGGCATTAGAAATGAACTTTCTTGGCGTGTCATGATCGTCTCTGCTATTATTATTGCTTACTCAAACATTGCCATGGCGTTTTACCGTTTATCCACCATGTGCACTGATTCGATGCTGGCACGCGTCACAAGCAGTACATTTAATCTCGTTGTCATTCATGTTACAGGTGTCTGTGTGACCATTGGTTTTCTTTTTGTTGTATGTTTTGTGGTTCCATTGGAAGAGCCGACTGCGTTCTCAGAATTGGAACCACAAATTCCTTTTATCAGGTTCTTTTTTGAGCACCACCAAGTCACAGGCTATGACCGGAACAAAATGACCATCGCTGCCACTTCGTTATACGCGTCCATGGAAATTCCCTTAATTGTGATTGTCATAGTGGCAATAACCGCCACCTTGTACACGATTCATGCGCTTCTCGAATGTCGGAAGTACCTCTCTGAAAGAACTTTTAAAATACAGGTAAGCACTTATGCTAATGTGCGTATGATGCGCATTAATAATATTTAATTTAGTTTAAGCTGTTCAAATTGCTCATGTATCAAGTTGGTTTTGCTCTATTATTCCTGTTAGTGCCGTTCGCTGCCTTGATCGTACTCTTTGTGCTGGGCTACAACTGGGGATCGACGTGCACTTTTTTCATCTTCATGGTCATCACCTGTCATTCGTCCATCGAGTTTATCTTTATTTGCTGTTTCATTGTGCCGTACCGAAAGAACTTTTGGGCATTTAAAAAACATTTGGTTTTTTCTAAAAATGTTACCTCTGTAGTATTGATATCGACACATTCATAATATTAAATTTTTTTGTAACAATTATTTGAACACTTGGGTGAAAAAAGATTTTGGAGTTAACTGTGATAAATATAGAACAAGTAACTGCAGTAGCGCTCGCGAATTGTATTTTTAAAGTTAAAACTGCCAATAGCAAAACGGATGAGCGATGGAGAATTGGTAGAGTGTACTTTTATTCGTCGAAAACTTTTATTCGTCGGGGGCATATGCCCGGGCACAGTGTGTGATAACTTTCTATATTTTTGGGGAGTTTTGCAATATGATCTTATATTAGAAAAAGGTATCATGACCTGATAATGATATCAGGATGCATGCATATGATACTGCGATATCAGGCATGATATCACGATATCAGACCTGATATCAATAAATATGATAATTACGATTTTGCCATCATGATACCATGTTGATAGTTAAAATTCTTGTCTGACTGATATGATACTGATAACAGTATCAATCAGGCGTCTGATATCATCACGATATCAGATAAACACTAATGTCAATTGATAAAAATTAAACGTTTTTTTGTTAAAACCGTTTAGTGATAAAGCCAGAAATGTAAGAGCAGGCTGCGGCGACATAGAATAACGTTATGAACGACGAGTTAGACGTCAAGTTTCGAAAATCGGTGTTATGACTTAAAATTGAAGTAAATCCCTAATCAGAGGCTTATCACCAAATCAGATTGATCAATACGACAATTTATGTGATAACAATGGCCAGCAGTACTGACAGAAATGTAAGAACAAAGTTCTGCAACACGGGGAGCACCCGGAAAGACGAATTAGATGTCAAGTTCGGGAAATCGGGATTTCGACCCGATGTTGGGGTATATCCCGAACTTGAGGTTTACCCTCAGGTCAAATTGTTTTAAATGGTTCCCCCGGAGGGGATGGGCCGTTCCCGGAGGTAGGTGCAATACCGGGTCGACCCGCGACTGGCGAGGAGCAAGCTCCTGCAACCAATCAGGTTCCAAAAATTCGATAACCTCCATGATATCAATAGATATCGTACCGGGGGTTAAACCGATAAGAACAGATTAACTTTATTAGAGAATGCTTCACGAAACATGTTCGTGCAAAAAGGACAAACAAAACAAAAGAGAGAGAAGCAAGAGAGCGGGGAGAGTTAAATAGAACACCGTACAATTTTTTGGAAAGATCAAAGTGAATTTTTTGGAAACACTTTGATCTTAGCCAAGAGGCCGAGAAGCGATACCTAAGGCATTTTAGGTCTCACGTGATATGCCCGGAGGGTCGAAAACCGCATTTGAATCCAAGAAACCGCGAGGGAAACGAAAGAAAAACGCTCTTTTTCGACTTCATTCCCCTCTCGTAGGGCGTTCCCGTCGTTGTTTCTATGCTTGTGCTAATCTCGATGAATGAAAAAGACGCGTACGCGTGTGTTGAGGCATACCCTGTTCAACATGGATCCCGCAGACTCGCGACAGGGACGCGCGCGCACGCAGCACATGTCGCCGTTGCTCGCACAGCACGCGCTGTCGGGGGTCCTGCGCGCTGCTCAACGGGTCACTATGAAGGTCACTGAAAAATCAATGCGATATGTATTTCCGGGAAATGCCGTGAAAATGCCATTACCAACCCTCATCCGGATACGAGGAGGTGGGCTCTCTATGGCACGAGTAGTTGTTTTATCATTTTTACCTCTACAACTACTTGTGCCATATTGAGAGCCTTCATGTAATATACTATCATGCACACGAATCACAAAATATATATATATCCAATACTTTAGTGAATTTAAACTGAGACATTGTTATAAGTGTTTCAGTTTTGGCCAAATCTTGAAGCGGATCATCCTTGGCACGATTTTTGACGTCATTGGTGGTCTAGCAGATTTTTAATGCATTTGTTATACTGACAGTGGAAGAATCGAATTGTAGTACCGGACTTTACTCATTATCGATTTATTGCATTTTTATTTTTCATGATGTTAAATAATTGGAAATATTTTTGCATTATTTATATATATACTAAATATTTTTGAAATTAACTGCTATTGGAAATTCGTAAGCCATAAATTTTTTTACGATTCACTACGTTGTTTAAAAAATAACTGACTTTGATTTTAGCTAATTGAATGCTTTGAAATTTAAAATAGATTGCAAAAATCTTTCAATTCACGATTTTTATAATTACATAATTATGGATTATTTTTAAATAATACTTTAAAGAAACGTCTCGAGAGTATTTTTTCTTTTATGATTTACTACGTTGTTTAAAAAATAACTGACTTTGATTTTAGCTAATTGAATGCTTTGAAATTTAAAATAGATTGCAAAAATCTTTCAATTCTCAATTTTTATAATTACATAATTATGGATTATTTTTAAATAATACTTTAAAGAAACGTCTCGAGAGTATTTTTCTTTTATGATTTACTACGTTGTTTAAAAAATAACTGACTTTGATTTTAGCTAACTGAATGCTTTGAAATTTAAAAAAGACGCCCAATTTTTATGAAGAACAAAAAAAAATAAAAAAAATTATTTGGCAGCAAAAGGTCAAGAAGAAAGTTCCACTGGCGTCACTTTGTGAGTCACAGTTTTTGTGTCACAACTTGTGACATAAAAACTGACAGACATTTTTATTTTATGACTTTTTATTTTTTTTGTCAAATTGATAGAAAAGTATAAATATTTTTTTGTTCCGAATTTCAGTTGATTTTGTAAATTTTGGGGGTACACTGAACAAATGAATATTTTCAATAAGCATTTCAATATTTAGAATTTGTCGTATTTATGAATTTTGCATATTTTATTGTTTAACTGACAGTTTTATAATTTGGACAAAATACATCTTCGTAATGATACTGAAACATTGCTAGCCTGTGGCAAGGCTCGACGTTAGTAGTATTCTTCTTCCTCTTCGAAATATGTCACCTGCATCGGGCACTGTTGAGAGAAATGGTTATTAGCCTGCAAATTTTTAACTGTATCTTTTATCACCGCGAATTTGTGTTGACAAACGATTTTTATTTACAATAATTTAACAATTTTTTGAGTTTGTGTTATTTAGATGTGTTAGATCACGGCAGGCAGGTACTCTTTTGACACATGTTGATGGCAAATGTGCGCATATCTGTTTGTTTTTTATTATTTGTATAATTATGTAGCTAGTGCTCACAAATAAAGTTTCAGACGTACATAGTTTTTTCCGAAAAAATTACGTTAACAAAAAAAATTGATTTTTGGATGAAAAATATTGATGAAAAAACTGTAAATTCGGGCATAAGATATTTATATTTATAAAAAATCAAATTAAGTTAGAAAAAATTTGTCCACTACAAACGTGAGACTCGTTTTATTATCCGACACATTTTTTTGATAAGGAATGTTCACGCTTGAAAAAGTATTTGATAACTGATACACGCAAAATCACAGGATTTCACTTTTGTACACACGAAAAAACAAACTTGAAAAACGGCAAGCAGACAAAAAAAAATTTGTTAATGACCAAAAAATCAACAATGAAACAAGAAACTGTAATCTGTCACATTGGGCAGTTGATTTTGTCAAAACATCGATGACAGAAGGGTTTTCGATTGGCTTCGCGAAAAGTGCCACGTGTCAGCTGGCGATTGCAGTACGAACAGCAAAAGTGCTCGGGGTGAAACTTGGCACCCATCGCGGACACGCAGCGTCCGTTGATCGGGCGACGACACTCGACGCAGAGCGAGCCCCGAACCTCGTGAAAGTGCTGCTCGCAGAGAGGCTTGCCTTCGTGCTCGAAAAAAGCTGTGCCATCGAATGAACGATTGCATTTCTGTAAAATGAACAGAACGTAAACGGACGACGGACAACGGGGAACGTGGACAATTAATTACACGTCAAACAACGTGAAAAATTAACTGATTGTAAAACTTTGAGCTTACCTGACAGATAAAGCAGTTGGGATGCCAGTGAGTGCCGAGAGCAGTGATAAACTTGGACTTGATGACCTCGTTGCAGCCATGGCACTTGGGGGCGAAGAGACGGAAGAAGTCTTCCCGACAGTAGGCGACTCCGTCGCGCTCGTGGAAGCCGTCGGTGCCGAAAGGCTGACCACAGTCGGCACAGGTGAAATGTTCGGGGTGGAAGTTTTTGTTCAGCGCGGAGATGCACCGCTGAAAAGAGGGGTTTTGTAAAAAAAAAGTTTTCACTGTGAGTAACTAAAAAGTGCTGCAATAAAAAATATATAAACAGATGAATTTGATGGTGTTGTCGTTCAAAAATAAAAAACAACACAAGTCGCAAAAAAATTTAACTTTGAAAAAAGGTTTGCATTTGTTTAGATTTTTTATCGAACACATACAAAAACTGTTTTTTTGTGTATCATACTTGCAAAGCATAATTTTTTAAATAAGTGCTTTTTTATAGAGAAAGGCTTACATTTTTGATGGGCCCGTTGCAGTAAGCACACCTTGGCGAGAAAAGGTCGTGGTAGTCGTTCTCACAGTACGCCTTGCCACCGCGTTCGAAGAAGCTGCGGTGACCGATCTGCTCGCCGCAGTGGGAGCAGACGTAGTGCTCGGGGTGCCACATCTTGCCGAGCGCAATGATGACCTGTCCGATGATGGGTTTGTCGCACGACGCACAGTCACCCTTCGGAATCGTGTGAATGCCGTGCTTGGTCATGTCGATTTGCAGGTTCCCGAGCATCGAGTCCAGTGTCGATGACTTTGCACCAATACCGTCGGGGCTGGTCGTGGATTTTCGGTATTGCTCGCTGGAAGCGCGGGTGCTAAAAGATATGTAATTTTAAACTGAAAAATGGTTAGGGTTCACACATTTTTGTGAACAAAAAAATTTAAGAAATAAATAAATTTTCACTTTTATTAGACAAAAATTATTAGCTGCGCATTTCAGTTTTTTTGTAAAAAACAAACTTTTTGGCAACATTCTGCTCTTGGTAGATAGGTTCGATGTCGTTGTCGTAGCTGTTACGGTTGTACTTGGCAGATCGGGACTCGGTAAGTTCACGCTCCTGGCTGTTACGCTGCTGCGCGCGTCTGAGGACCTCGGTTGTTCGTTGGAGGTCTGACAAAAGGGATTCTGAAAGCTTCAACATAAGACATATCAGAAATTAAAAATTTTGACGCAGTGCGTAATTTAAATAAAATTAAAAAAAACTGTAATTAAGTCACAAAACCTATCAAAATTTTTGAATTTCATTAATTGTAAACTGATTATGTCTATTGTGAATAGGAATCAAGAAATTTTTTTTTTCACAGAATTTCGTGTTAGTATAATTAGTATAATTTATTTGACAAGTTTCTATGTAATTCCTGTGCTTACCAAGTGCCGGTTTGACAGCGTCGACAAACTGCCCGTCAGGTGTGCCCTCCTTGATCGGCATGACTTTGCGACCAACTGTACTACCACTTCTTAAATTGGGAACATTTGACACGGTATCGGAGGAATAGCGATAGTGATAGCGCCTAGACTGACGCATTTGGGACAAAAATCGGTCCGTCATTTCGCACAACACCAAATTTTAGAAATCACTGATATGTTGTTAAAAGAGTTCTAACGTTCGATATCGACAGGTAGGATAGGATAGGGAAGGTAAGTTTGCTCAATCGATCACTACCTCACTATTTCTTCCTCCTCTTCGTCTTCGTCTTCTTCGACCCCAAACAGGAAAAAAAAGAGAGAGACTCGGCTGGGCTGGGCCTTGCTTGTTTTCTTTTGGTTCGGTCACTCCGCGCAAGAAAGAGTATGTACAAGAGCAAAGACGACGCGAATGAGGAGGCCGATGATGCTATGGACAAGCAAACAGGCAACAACGAAGATGGTGGTGAAGACAACCGGACGCTAAGAAGGAAAGATCGCGCCCCACGGACCCCAATCTTTTTTTATTGTAGTATCTAGACGACTATTAGTTTTGTGAGTGTCCGAAAAACTGTAAGAAGATGGTCGCTGGTGCGTATCTAGTCAGTGGTATTTAGAGGTCGTTAATGACTACAAAAAGGGGAAAAACAGGGAGCGAGGAAGCAGCAATGTTGTGCAGAGTGCGAAAAAACTGTTGCCCATGAGGCGTACATTTTCATTGAAATTTAAAAAATCTTAATTACATTTGATAATTTAAAAAAATAATCAGTGAACGGATTGCTATTTAATTTTTTCGATAACATCGAAAAAGATAGTCAAATCCCAAAAAAATCAATTTTTTGCTAGCAACGATAAAAAAACAAAGAAAACAAAAATCAGCGTCAACAACAACTTGTTTTACGAGCAATTGTTCGATGCTTTTTTTCAAACGATTGCTTGCGATTTTGCCGAAACACAGGCTGTTGAAAAACAAACGTAGGCGTAAGCGGGGTTGATCAGTGCGAGCTTGAAAGAGGTCGACTCACGAAATCGAAGCGGGTGAAAAACATTTTAATTTTAAAAAGATTGTGATATTGAGTCAAAGTTCGGTGCTTGCATCGATTTTTAACAAAAAATACAAACAAATAACTGACAAATAGATAAAATTATGGGTGTCACTGAATTTCAACCCATTGTAAGGTTCCATTATAAATCAAAAGTGCACAAAAACGTATGTTAATAAAAAACACATTTTTAAGTATAATAAAAAATGTTTACTGCAAAAATGATTACAAAAAAATATTTTTTCACGATCTGAAAAAGGCTAACTTAAAAAAAAGAAGACAAAGAACAGGCACACAGCTCCCGCTCAAACAGCACAGCCTTGAACAGCAAAATAACAACAACCCCTCCCCCTTTTCCTAACTCATGCCAGCTGTGAGATACGCAGCAATTTCGTTCACCCACATGAAACAAGCTGAGTCGCCTGCGGGAAGACAAAAATACGCATAACATCTGAGAGTTAGTTAGTAGCACTGGGAGACCGGCTGGGTGGCTGCAAGCAGGCGACCATGATGCAAGCAGGCGCTTTGCATTTATTCATGCCCGTCGTCTCGTCCCCTGCTCCTGCCCCCGGCATGCCATGTCCTGCACCCTTCATTGTGTCATGCTCTGAATTCCCACAATGGGGGACAAAAAAATCTATCTCGGCTGGCGGGGAAGTGGGAGTTGACAGGACCGGACGACCGGCAGCATGGCGCTGCTAAGCTGATGTTTGTTGTTGTTTTGTTAGCTGGCAAAAAAAAGAAAAACGGGGCACAAGACAAGGACATGTGAAGCAGAGCTTAGGCACCAATAAAAAAAATGCAAAAAACGTATTTGAGATACACAAAATCAAAAAGCTAACTTCTCAATCAGTATTCCAAGATATAAATTTTTGTAACAAATACATAGAAACTGAGAACCATCTAAGCGATTTTTATTTCTTGTTTTTTTTCTTGAATGATAAATTATGAACGACTTGAAAATTAACTGCGAACAACAACAGGCTGATTTGCTTAAAAAAATTTCAATCCGAACAATAAAAGAAACACTATCACATTTCACGTTCTTCCCCTCCGGCTTTTGGCTTATAATCGTTTTCCATCACACAGCATTGCTTGTTGTCAAGCGAACGCAATTCAATCTCCAAATCAACCAGAACACAATCAATTGAACGAACAAAACTGTCGAAGTTTTTGTCGTTTCTTTGCTGATTTTTTTGCAAATGTTTCAATTAGTTGAAAAAAAACCCACCCAAATCATCAAAATTCTTTTTTGAAACGCCTGGATTGTCGGTTTCATCGTCTATGTCGTATGATGACCAGGGGGTTGTTGTGTTGCTACTTGTTGTCACTCGTGATGCCATATTTTGCTGAACGTAAGAAAATGTAAAAACATTGTAAAACCGGTTACAAATCAATTGGATAAAGCGGCACGTGTTGTTGATTTGAAAATTCAAAAAAAATGCGCGTCAGAAATAAATAACTGATGTTCGTTTCAAACGTGACATTGCAAAAAACTGAAAACACCATACTATTTATTTTCGAATGCTTATTTAAATAATAAAATACAAGTGTTGAGTTTTCAATCAAAGTCATTTACTCTAATGCTTGAACAGAGTTTTGTCGAGCAATTTGATGAACGCAATAACGCTGATGAACGAGGTTTACTTTTTGCATCAATCTATCACAACCCAAAAAATATTTAGATTTAGAAACTGACCATAAAATATGAAACTTTGTTAAAGTTTAATAATGCACATTTAGAAATGCTACACAACAAAATTTTACAAAACTTTTAGAAAGTATTCATTCACAAGAACCATAATTCGGTTATTTGATTAAAAAATAACGTGAATCATCAAAATAAAGGAAAACATTGATTTTCCCATTTTTTATCGTTGATGCAATAAAAAAATTCCGAGCAGATAAAATTATCAGTGAAAAAGGGGGAATTTATAGAGAAGCCACAAACTGGGCTCAAACAGATACACATGAGAAAAAAAACTGATTCAATTCTTGAATTAGATTTTTTGGTTGGGGACAGTGAAAACTACAATTAGATTGAAGCGTTTAGAAAAACGAAATAAAAATGCATTTTGTTGGATTTGGAAAAGAAAACCGAATTTTCCGTAATTGGTTGAATCAAAATTTTAAAATTTTATTGTAGACAACAACTTGATCAGGCTTATTTATACTGATATACTATAACGCAAACAAATTCACGTAACCCTCCCGAATCGATCGCCACTACTTTTCAAACGCAACGTGGTGACGCGGTCGCCGTTAGTCGTCAAGACTGGGGAGGGGAAGGAGAATGGATACCACTTATGTCATTCTCGATTGAATTGCGTGTATGCATGTACGACCCATGCATGCATGAAGAGCATCGATGGGGCAAGGCGCGACGCAATACATTGCGGGTATGTGGTTATAAACACTTGCCACTTGACCTTTTGAGCTCGTTTGGGGAGAAAATCGGGGTAAACTGAATCAACCACATGTATGTTATTAAAAAAACGATTGATCACTGAGAAGTCTGATAAATATCTATTTAGACACTACTTCGGATATGGAAACCATAAAAACTTTTTTCTTCGAAAAAAAACAAAAAGCTAAAAACGTAAACAATATATATATATTTCAACACATAATTTGACAATAATTAACATTCTCAAAAAAGACCCCATACTATTATTTGTCAGCGTGGTTTGACATCCTTACGGTTCGGTCAGAAACAAACGCGTAACGCGACCAAACGCAATCCGTCAGTCAGTTCACACTGGATAGTCAAGTCAAAAGATCGGTCATTTACATCACATTACATTCATTCCGACAGTTGACCGCAGGACCGGTTGCAAACAGGCAGGCATGTGCACAAATTTGTGCACAAAGGGGTTCCCAAACTGGCGCATGTAAGACCAATGGACATCACATTGACAATAGGGCGTTAGACTAAACACTGTTCGATACCCCAAACAATCGACAAAAAATGACGCGTCTGTGTGAATCGACAGAGGGAGGCGTGAATCATCGTCAAACAGAGAAGGGAAGCGGAAAACGAAATGTCTTTGTCTTTACTCATGTTGCCCAGAAAATAAAATAAAAAGTAAATTTATTTGCTACGGAAATTGAGTTCAAATAATACGCAATGCTCGGTTCGAAATTTTGAACTGAACCGCTCAAATGCTCTATTCAAAGATCAACAAACTGAAATGATTGCTCTGATTGTTCTGCATTGTCCCCAAAATGATTGTGAGCTTTTATGTATAAAGCTCAATCAGTTGTTCGTCTCAAAAATCACTAAACATTTGATGACAATTTAAAATTCTTTTTCTTTTTGTAATTCCCGCAATATCAGCCATTGGATTTTTTGATTATTTTTTACCTAAAGTTTGCTATAAAAAATTCATAATTTATTTTACTTATTATTTTTATACTTTTGTCTAAACTCAAAAATGCCGTCATTCCGTTCTCTAATTATTCATACTAATTATTCTGGGGGCCCACTCATCAAAAAATGTGTGCCAAAAATAATACTTCTTTTGGCTGCAAGATGATGCGCACTTTTATGTATACGCCATAATCCCTGACTCGGAATTCCCCAGGCTATCCGGGTAGATCAATTTTTACTTTTTTTGCACTGTTAAAAAATACTTCACTGTAAACCATACAACCGGATCGTGTCATTTTCCGGCGAACTAATTATCAGAAAGAAAGTCAGTCAGGCACCGCTAAAAGTTTGTGTACGAAAGAGAGATTAGTACCTGGTGGATTAGTGAGTTACAAATTGGGAAAAAAAACAATGAAATTAGAGTGAATAGTTTCAATGGAAAAAAACTCTTGTTAGCCGACTAAAATTCGTGTTTTTTGACAGTAATAGCAATATGTCGACAAAAAATATTTATGTTGGAAACCTTTTTATATAGACAAATCTAAAACGTTTTTTGATTAAAATGCGATTTGAAAACAAAACACTGGTGTTGCAGCAGTTACTTTGTTGTTGAAATTTGTTTAAAAATACGTCAACATTTAGTAGGCAGATAATGAGTCATTTTTTAACGTAAACATTTTTGTATAATTCAAAAACTTATTGCGCTTAATATAAAGATATTTTTAAAACTAACTCTCAAAAATGTATATTTTTCACTTGTATGTACTGCGCTCGACTGTTCTTATCAGTAGAATTACATACGTTGATGACGTCATTTTTTGGTTTTATAAAAATCGTACATATGTTTTAAACAATTGATTTTATATTTTTGGATTAGATAAACTGGCAAACTTCTACTAGCGGATTTTTTTCTTGATACACGTGAACAGACAATAGACAAGGGTTCCTGTTATCCACAATTTTTTTAACTGCATGCCGGTTCAAACTGCATTTTTTGTTCGTCACAGCTCAAAAAGCATCTGAATCAAAAATATGCATCAAAAATGAGTAGGCGGATATCATGGGCCATTTTTCAGAGCCGTCAAATATTTATATTTTTTGAATAAAACAGAAGGCCAGAGATGGCTTTTTTTATCCCTTTTCCCGTAAAAATGCATCGTTCTAATCGGTCGGCTCTTCGACCCGCCTTGTGTCGCCTGGAGTCAGCACGCGGCTGACGTTTGAATGACATAATGGCTTGTTTTTTGGTTTCTTGCAGAACCAGGCCATCAGAGAGCTTGCAGGAAATGGAAGGAGGGGGGAAGTGACCAAAGAGGGAGGGTCTAGGATGGAGCGCGATGGGATGGATACTTAAAAGGGACTCTGCGAGCCGATTTGAGGTCGGCGACCCAGCTAATTTACAACTTCAAATGTTTTGTGCCCAAGTTGTAGGGGGGCCTATGGGAGACTCCAAATGGGCCATAATAGATTTTTCAGATGCCGGATTCTGGAGCTAGGGCTTCTCGAATGTTTCGACGTCAAAATTTCAAACTGCTTTTAAAAATCTGATTTTTGGCATACAGGGGTATCTTGGCACGAGAAATCGACTGGTGTATTCCGATTTTTCAAAAAACATCTGACTTTTTTGAAAAAATTGATTTTCTTCTATTTACCTGTTTTTACCGTCAAAAATTGGCTGTGGCGTCCGAGAGAGGATCCTCCAGCGGGTTTTGACACCGGAATCTGAAAGCCCGTCTTTTTTGACGTCGATTGAGGTATTACACAAAAAAAATTATGTCCCTTTATTTGACCAACACTAGGCTTGTATGGCGCGCACTTGGTAAAAAAACACCTTTGTCGAGTTTCCGAAATAAATATTTTTATAGTTGGAAAAATCTAATTTGTGGTTTCCGGGGGTATTTTGGCACGAGAAATCGACTGGTGTATTTAGATTTCTCAAAAAACATCTGATTTTTATGAAAAACTTGATGGTTGATGTTTTACCGTTATTTACCGTCACAAAAATGGCTGCAGCGCCCAAGGGCAGGTCTTCCAGGCAGGTTTGATGCCAGAATCGGTTTCCCCATCTTTTTCGACGTCGATTGATGTATAACACAGAAAAATTGAGGTGCCTTTCTTTGACCATAGCCAGGTTTTTATCGCGCGCACTTGGTGCAAACACCTTTTTTTGCGTCATTGACCGAAAAAGACGTGGGCGCGCGTAACAGGAGTCATGTTCAAAAAAAAGCCCTGAAGCCAATTTTTGTTTTATGTGCTCACGGTCACCTGGGTGTGTTCAGGCATCTCCTAAATATTGTTTTTAGCGACTTGCGCTGATCATCCGATTATTTTGTGTATTGTCACTGGCATTAAAAAAACATGAAACTGAAATATCGTAATTTACCGCTTCAATTATCTGATAAGGAGCGCAAGTCGCTAAAAACAATTTTTGGGACCTGTCTAAACATACCCAGGTGACCGTAAGCACATAAAACAAAAGCGCCCACGTCTTTTTCGGTCAATGACGCAAAAAAAGGGTGTTTGTACCTAGTGCGCGCGATAAAAACCTGGCTATGGTCAAAGAAAGGCACCTCAATTTTTCTGTGTTATACATCAATCGACGTCGAAAAAGATGGGGAAACCGATTCTGGCATCAAACCTGCCTGGAAGACCTGCCCTTGGGCGCTGCAGCCATTTTTGTGACGGTAAATAACGGTAAAACATCAACCATCAAGTTTTTCATAAAAATCAGATGTTTTTTGAGAAATCTGAATACACCAGTCGATTTCTCGTGCCAAAATACCCCCGGAAACCACAAATTAGATTTTTCCAACTATAAAAATATTCATTTCGGAAACTCGACAAAGGTGTTTTTTTACCAAGTGCGCGCCATACAAGCCTAGTGTTGGTCAAATAAAGGGACATAATTTTTTTTGTGTAATACCTCAATCGACGTCAAAAAAGACGGGCTTTCAGATTCCGGTGTCAAAACCCGCTGGAGGATCCTCTATCGGACGCCACAGCCAATTTTTGACGGTAAAAACAGGTAAATTGAAGAAAATCAATTTTTTCAAAAAAGTCAGATGTTTTTTGAAAAATCGGAATACACCAGTCGATTTCTCGTGCCAAGATACCCCTGTATGCCAAAAATCAGATTTTTAGAAGCAGTTTGAAATTTTGACGTCGAAACATTCGAGAAGCCCTAGCTCCAGAATCCGGCATCTGAAAAATCTATTATGGCCCATTTGGAGTCTCCCATAGGCCCCCCTACAACTTGGGCACAAAACATTTGAAGTTGTAAATTAGCTGGGTCGCGGCTTTCACCTTATTCCAAAATCGGCTCGCAGAGTCCCTCTTAAGCCGCTGCTCTGAGTCTTCACACCTCTGTCGTCCAAATTCAGCGAGGAGAAAAGACGGGTGTGGTGACTAAGAAAACTGGACAGAATTTTTTTCAGAGCCTTTTTTTTGGTTTATTTTGGGATCAAAAAACTGCGTAAAATAAAAAAAATATTGGGTTTCTAATTTGATTTTTTGAATTATTTATTTATTTATTTATTTCACCATTACTCAGTGGTTAGTTATCATTAGACCAGATGTTAGGAGGCACAAATGATGTCCACGTAGGTGTAAATGTCTCGATTCGTTTTGGGCGCGATTTCTTCTTCCCATCGTTGCTGTGGTCTGGTTTTCGTCTTTTTTTTTTGAATTAATTTGGTCCTAATATAATTCTAATTTCGCGACCAAAACGAATCGAGACATTTACACCTACGTGGACATCATTTGTGCCTCCTAACATCTGGTCTAATGATAACTAACCACTGAGTAATGGTGAAATAAATAAATAAATAAAATAATTCTAATTTTATCGTAAACTGTTCCTCAGATATTTAGCTAGTAAAATTTTTAGATTTTTTTGCAAAAAACTGATATTTCAAATTTTGACAACTTTTTTAGGATGGCAGTTCTTCAATCCCTATTTCTTTTCCTGACTCTCTGGGCTACAGTATCCTCAACGCCTCTGCTCCCCACCTCGGTAGACACTCTCTCAGGCCCGGTATCGTACTTCGAAGACGTCGGCTTCGTCCGCATCCCCCGGGGCACGAATGTGTTCTGGTGGTCGTACGTCAGCCCCAACTCGACCCGAGTCATCGCCCAGTGGCCCAACAAGAACCATCCGCTCTCGCTGCAGAACATCACCCGCCCCCTAATTCTCTGGCTCCCCTCCGGTCCGGGGTACTCGGCGGCTTTTGGAGACTACTTTCAAGTTGGTCCGAAGACAATCCACAATACTGATCGGCGAACAACATGGTTAGCCCAGGCAGATTTGATTTTTGTGGACCCCATCAGTGACATTGGATTCAGTCATTCGACTGTTCCGGAAAACTATACTCTGCCTCACACGACCCAGAACGTGACAGATGATCTCATTGAGTGGGCGAGAGTATTTTTTGATCAGAAAACAAATCTGCGACATAGGAACTTGTTTATCTATGGGCAGGGGTATGCTTCCAAGTTTGCAATCAACTTTGGAAATGCTTTGAGAAAGGTGAGATTGTTTTTAACTGTTGTTAAGGTGACCTGGTACCAACAAATCATTTTACAGGCAACAAAGAACGGCATCGTGAAAGCCAACTTGACCGGAGTCATTCTTGAGGCGCCGTTTGTGTCACCTGTTGATTCGTTTTTGTCCCTGCCGCAGTTTCTGCAGAGTTTTGTGAGTTTTAACTAAAGATCGTTTGTTGGAAAGCGATTTGTAAGGCACAATTGATGGTTTTTCCAATGTTAAAAAACCACCATGAAATCATAAAAAAAACAAAACACTGCACTGTATTCAATGTGTATTGAATTTTTTGAAACTCAAATTTCGAAATTGTACTGTTTTTTTTGGTTTTTTTTACACACATTTGATTATTCTTTAAACCTAAAAAAATATTAGTGTCGTATGCACACATTTTACGGAATATTGAAAAAAAAACTGACGTATGAAAATTTTTTTCAAACAAATCTGTACTGTATTTGTTTACAAAATTTAAACTGCGGGCTTCGATTTTTTGATTTTTAATTTTTTGCTCTTTTAAAAATTAACAATAACTGGCGAATGATATAAAAAAATTTTTTAGGGTCTGATCGACAACACAGAAAAAAACACTCTTCAATCCACGATCAACACCTGCATCCAGAACGCCACCTTCACCTACCCCTGCGGGACCCGAATGCAGATCAAGCTCAACTACCTGCTCTACAATCAAACTCTCTTTGACGTCTTCCACGCGCCTCAGAAGCTCGACGTCAACCACGTCAGCAACGGGCTCTACACCATCGACGAGCTCCGGGCCTTCCAGGGTCTTTCGAATCCCAGACTTTTTAATCTAGCGACTGCCCTGGTCGTTTTTTTGCAAAACCGGATGACAAAACGCTGGCCAGGGGTTGTGCCCAAGAATGTTTCCTTCATCGCGTACAACCAGGCGGTCTTCAAGGCCTTTGAGGATGACTACGTGCATTCCGTTGTCGAAGAAATTGACGACCTCCTAGGCGCGGGGATCAGAATGGCTGTTATCAACGGTCAGCTGGACTACCAGACAAACATCATCAGCATCAACGCTTGGCTGAATAAGTTGACGTGGACGGGTATGAAGACGTTCCACATGGCGAGGAGACAAGCTTTCAACGTCCAGGATGGATTCAAGATTGCCGGGTTTACGAGACGTTTTTGTTACCTGGAAGTACACAGCGTGCTCCGCGCAGGAGAGACTTTTGCAGTTGATACCCCGCTGGCTGCGCTCCACGTCCTGGACGAGATCCTGGATTCTGACTACTCTATTCACCAGAAAAAGGCTATGGGCAGGTGCCGGAATTTGAGAATTACGCGGAAGGCTGGTCAGTGAGGTTTTTTATAAACTGAACGTTTCGACAGAAATATGCAAAAAAAAGTAGAATGTTGTACGTCATTTCCCGTTTGTTTCTGTAATCTGGTGCATTTTTATTAAAAAAATTGAATTTTGAAAATTTTTTTACGATCATTAAAAATACTGGCATATTACTTGTTTAGCTTGTCAGAATCTGGTGTTAACAAATCATTTTTGAACTTCAAAAAATTTTTTTTATATTCCGCGTATTTTTATCTCTTGTTTTGTGGACATTTTTTTTGTTTGTTATCTAAAAAAACTGTTTCTTATAGTGTTTTGCAAAATCTTGCAGTCATTTTTTGTTGTTTTGCTTAATTTCAATAAATTTCCTTAATTTTATTAAAAAAAGTTTTATTAACTGCGTATGATACCATTTTTTTTTATTCTTACACATGTTTTCCCCTTTTAAAAAACATCACTCTATTTTGACCGACCAACTATACGAACTGTAACAACGTCAACAAAAACAGTATGTATCCATGTAATCCTCCCAGACAAATGTCTCGTTTGGTCTCGCTTACAATTTAGTTCATGGTCTCGGAATGTATAGGCTAAAAGCTTGGATAAAAAAAATTCCGTTTTAATCGCCTAAAAACCAGCATTTTTCTCCAAGAAGGTGTGTTTACGTATTAAAATTTGTTAAATATCTGTGAATTATTTAATCAGCCACCTTCGGTCGCGGCACGGCTTATCTGACGTCATTCCATGCTTACTTTCCGGTTTCTTATAATATCCATTTTTTCAATTTGTTTTTGCCGTCTAAAATATTTATGTTATCTAAAGTAAAAAATACAAAAGTACACATCGGTTGTTTCGGAGGTATGTGCGATTCCTGTGAGATATTGTCGTCGTCATCTTCTGTGTATTAGAAGGTATGTATTGCATTTGTTTGTGAAAAATAAATAAATAAAATTTTAAATTGTGGTGATGGGATGGCGAGGGATACTACGTCGGAGTCGATTGGAGTCGGAGTTGACGTTACACTGGGGGATAAATGATTACCCAAACGTCAGACTACGTATACGTAATTCACAAACAAAAGATAACTGACAACACGTATAATATTTTTATCGTATTCTTCTGCGTACAAATAATGTATGTATATTTTACAAGATATAGCATTTTTTTGTGAATTATAAATAAATCATAATTTTTTGAATCGTGATGACAACATGGCTGGAGAATTACAAGTAATTCAAAAAACTTAGTTCCAACGGTAAAAAAAATGTTTGCATTAATTGTAAACAAAAAAATTGAAAACGACAGAAATTTTTTTAACAAACTAAATAACATAAAACGATTTCGATTTTGTGGATCCAAATGTTATTGACACATTACACTAAATTTCGTATTTGGGGAATGATTGTTTTATTTTTTTTTCAAATAATAACTGAAACCGATTGTTGGCGAATAGTCACGCGTCACGTTACGTACTGAGTTTGTACCCAAAAATGCGTAAACAACGTGATCGCCGACGTTCAGACAAGCAAAGCAGACCAACTATCGGGCAGAACGGTGAAAAACAGATCAATCGTAGTACAGTTTAACCTCCAGAGCAAAAACAACTCGTAAAGTGTTGAAAAAAAAAAGTTGAAAATGACAAAAAAAATTTTTTGTAATTAAACAAACTGACAATAATTAAAATAAAAAAATTATTTAGGATCGGCTGAATAAAGTCCGGAATCACTGAGAGATCAATTGACATTACTATACACAAATGAGCCTCCTAACATCTGGTCTAATGATAAATAACCACTGACAAGGAAAGTGTCAGGGTTCATTTTGGAATTTCTTCACGAAACTTTGCCAAAAGTTTGATTTTACTATGAGAAGTTTATACTGAAAAATTCAGTTGCACCGCTCATGATCTGACAGAGTTACGGTAGTCGCAAATCACGTTTTTGCCATTTTTGACGATTTTTGGCACGTTCTAGCTAACGAACAACGTTATTTTCAAAATCAGTGTGTGCATCAATCGACGTAGTTTTGCATGGAGAATCAGATAAAAATATAAAAATTTAGGTTTGCTACCTTAAAAAATGCCGAAATTTGCATTTGAAAAGAGGTCACAATGCCAACATTGGTTTCGGCATTTTTCAAGGTCACAACCCTACGTTATTATATTTTTAACTGATTCTCCATAAAAAAATACGTCGACTGATACACCACTTGGTTCTGAAAATGCCGTAGTTGTTTAGCTAGAACGTGCCAAAAATCGTCAAAAATGGCAAAAACGTGATTTTCGACTACCGTAACTCTGTCAGATCATGAGCGGTGCAACTGAATTTTTCAGTATAAACTTCTCATAGTAAAATCAAACTTTTGGCAAAGTTTCGTGAAGAAATTCCAAAATGAACTCTGACACTTTCCTTGTGAGTAATGGTGAAATAATAATAATAATAATAATAATACACAAATGATGTCAATTTGTAATAAGTTTTTTCTAAGTGATCAAAGGATGCGCGTTATTTTGATGCCGTGAAATTGAAATTGCAAAAATAACAAAAAAAAGCTAAGTTACATTTGAAAGCGCACGGATGGCCTTAAACCGGTCAAATAAATGCAAACCATAGATGAGTGGCATGCAGGAGCAACCAATGTGCTAGATGCCATCAAAAAACTCTCATGTTCTGTGCAGAAAGAGTTACCGCATTTAAAGATAAAAACTGTTAAGTATGATAAAGCATTGTTTTAAAATTAAAGCTTACATTTTTGCTGAAGCATACATATATGAAATTTCCGCTTTTAAAACGAAATTAAGGTTACAAAATTGAACGTTTGAAAAAAATGGTTGTTTTTTATAATCAATTGCGCGTTTTTTTATTCTCGGGCCAGGTATAAAAAACTGCCATATATTGTGTCATCACAATGATCCAATTGTTTTTGAAAACCGAACTTTCAGAAAAAAGAAAAAGTTGTAACTGCATTTTGCACAACACATGTAACAAAGTTGATTTACCGATATTTTTGATAGTATTGATTACAAAAAAATCCCCATTTGTAATTCACTAACTAAGAGATTTTTTTTTGAAAAAATATGGTAACGATTCCAAAAACAGTCAAGTTTCTTCTGTTTCGACTTGCACAATAAAAATTAAACTATTCAAATGTTCGTTCATGGTAAAAAATTTTGATTATGAATCATTGTATTATTATTCAGCGTAAAAGTGCGCATAGAAAATACAAAAGAAACTGTACATGTTCTTCAATCTGTCAGTTTTCTATTTTTAGCAATCTCATGACGTTTTTTGGTACCCCATGTATCCTGTTTTTTGTCCCATCGTGTTATCATCGGGTTGTTTTCTCGTTTAACACTGACTACACTTTTTTTGTTCTCTGGTCACGACAAGTCACAGTCGATTGAGAAGAGCGACTTCACGTGCACTGCACACGTCCTTCCCCCCGACGCGACGTCTCCCTTACCGCCGGATGGGTGGACGACGGTTGCTCCTCCCCCTTTCCCCCGACACCACCTGTTTGATCTTTCGGGTGGAGGTGATCTGGTGGTCTCGAGCAAAAGAGGCGGGGTCCGAGGAAGTCACATAAAAGCAGGACTGATTAGAATGAGATCAACAGTTGAACGGGCAACATCCCGGTTGTAGCCAATTCTAGCGAGTGGTCTCCGTGCCTGCCAACGAACTATTTGAGCCAGACTGAGTCCTTGGTTTTTCAGAAACACAATCAACTTATCCACAACTTCAACAAAAATGGTTTCTGTTAAGGACGTTCCCCGCACCAAGCTGATGACCGCCGCCAAGCTGCCGGAGCTGCTCAACCACATCGACACGTTCGTCTTCGATGCCGACGGCGTGCTCTGGCTCGGCGAGGACGCGATCCCCGGCTCGCCTGAGTTTGTCCGGCACCTGCTGAACCGCGGCAAGCGGGTCATCATCCTGACCAACAACGCGACCAAGTCCCGGGCCACGTACGCCAAGAAGCTCGAGCACCTCGGCTACGACGCCCGCCTCGGCAAGAGCGACATCGTGAACCCCGCCGCCGTCGCCGCAGACACCCTACTCACGAACGGCATCAAGGAGTCCAACAAGAAGGTCTACCTCATCGGCAGCCAGGGCATGAAGGACGAGCTCGACGACCTGGAAATCGAGTACTTCGGCGACGGCCCCGACCCCGTCGAGCGCCAGCCCGACACGCGCTGCTTCATCTACGACCTGGTCCTCGACGAAGAGCACGCCAACGTCGGCGCCGTCTACGTCGGCTACGAGAAGCACTTCAACTACCACAAGCTGATGAAGGCCGCCAACTACCTGCAGACCGAGGGCTGCCTCTTCGTCGCCACCAACGAGGACGAGACCTGCCCCGGCCCCAACCCCGGCACCATCATCCCCGACGCGGGGCCGCTCATCGCCGCCGTCAAGTGCGCCTCCGGCAAGGAGCCCATCGTCGTCGGCAAGCCGAACACGCCCGCCTTCGAGTACATCTGCCGGCACTGGACCATCGACCCCGCCCGCACCATCATGGTCGGCGACCGCACCAACACGGACGTCAAGTTCGGCCGCGACCACGGCCTCCACACCATGCTCGTGCTCTCCGGCTGCCACCAGATGGAGGACGTCCACGACAACCACGGCGCCGGCCGCCACGACATGGTCCCCGACTTCTACGCCGACCGCCTCGGCGCCCTCCTGCCCAACCGCTCCGCTGCCTGAGCCCGGGTCAGTCAGCTACAGTGTAGCTCTCTGATGCATGTACATCTACCAGTCCCCTCTTTGAATACGTGTATGATGACCATTTCCCTCTTAACTGCGCTGACCGTCTTGTTAGCGTTAAAAGTGTACTTAAAAGTGTACAATAAACTGAAAATTCATACTTTGGCGGTAGAAAAAAACAACGCTGCACTTTTTTATTTACATATTTTATTAAAAGGTAATATTAAAACTAATATTTATAAATTCTCAAACTTGGAAGCAATTGATAAAAAAACTGATGCATGCTATAATCTTGTGCTTGTAGCACGTTCTTTACATCTAGGTACAACGCAACAAAATTGTCCATCCGTTCTCTAGCAATCTTCTTATCTTCTGATTTAAAATGTTTCATATTATATTTGATATCATATTTTTCATAGAAAAGAAACTGAACAGAACAAAAATGACTGTCTTCAAATTCAAAAACCATGATATAATAATACATACTACAATATAATAATATGGGTACATTCGTTTCTTTTTACGTCATGATTCCATCTAAAAACTACAATACCGTAGCCAACAAAACCTTGTTTGACTCCCTATAATTGCTTTACAACAGAACAGTCACAAAAGACAAAAAAAAGGGAGCCCAAAAAAATGCCCGCGAGCAGTGGTTTCACCGCGAGCGGTGTCCGTTCATTTATCAATCACGCCGAGTTTGTTCCCCGCCATCCGTGTCACACACAATGCGATCAAGTAAGAGACTACTGTCAGGCTATTTTTGGGTTAAACGTGTTTTAGGCTATTTTTAACATCATGTCACCAGGAAATCAATCTTTGTAGTAAACTGTCGTCGCTACCATCAATCTGCGATACTTATTTGATTTCACTGTTATAGATGTCGATTTTTCAAACGCATGTATTTTTAATGGGAGATAAAATATTTACTATTTTAAAAGTCAAGTGTTGAAACTGTAGGCTAATGTTAAACAAAGCTGAATTTGTTATACCAAATTAAATAGTAATATGAAAAAAACTGGTTCATATAATGAATAGTTCAACTTGAAAATCTAATAAGAAACATTAAAAAAAAACTGATGTCTCAAATGTCAAGTTCGCGGAACTATCGTAGAGCCAGTGTTGATTAAATAAAAAAATATAAGTTCTAAAACTAAATTTTGTTCCTAAATAAAATCAGGAACATTTTTTAACTGTATTCTTTTTCGGTAAAATAAAAAAAAAAAAAGTGTGCCCAAAATGTGGACGTAAAACAACACAATTAAATTTAAACTGTTATTATTTGGAAATAATAGTGTAAAAAAAAAGAAATTTAGCAAACCCACCAAAAAACCGCTAATCGTAATTTGACAACTTTTTATACAAGTCAGGCCACATAAAACCACGCAGAGTTTCATGCCAACAAAAAACATGGAACCGTAACCAAGATAACAGTAAAACAACGGTTAGTCGTTGGTTTGGGTGCGCCAAAAGTCAGGAAAGGTATCAAACTTGCGTTTGAAATTTTCATACCACTTGTTGGCAGTTCGCGTTGGAATGAAGTACTCGAGGATTCCGTTTTGCTGAGGATCAGGTAGTTGGCGGACAAAAGACTGAATGTAGTTGAAAAAGTTTTGCAGCACGTGGTTTTGATAGGCGCGGAAGTCGCTCTGAAAAAAAAGTATTTTTTTTAATATAAAAATTATTCGAAAAATCATACGAGTCCAATGCACTCGACATCGAAGCCAGGTTTCATCAGGATGACCTGCGACGTAGGCTCGGCCCTGAGAAGCACGGCAATGGCATAGGGCACCTCGGGAAAGCGCTCCGCCATCGCAAATCTGATCTGCTTCATCGCTTCTCCGATTTTGAGGAAGACAGAGGGCTTTTGAGAGTCAATGTAGCCCACGTAACCGCATTCGAGCGCGTCGTTGATGCCGACCACCTCGAGATGGCCTAAAAATACCCATATGAACAATTTCAAGCTAAAAACTGTCAAAGTGTAAAATAACGCACAAGAAAGCGAGACTCCAGCATTCAAAGGCTGCTGACCGGTGAGAAAAATCGCGAGGAGATCAACATTTTCATCCGGAATGTTGTACAGCCAAGAGCCATCCGCGATCTGGGTGAACGAGGTTTCTGGCTGCAACATGCATCGATTGGGATTGAAAAAGAAAGAAAAAAAAAACATACCAATCGACCGTTGACGAGAACAGCAAATGGAAGACCTTCCATAAAAATTGGTAAACAACAATCGCTTGAAAGGAAAGAAAATGAGAAATCAAGTCTGCGAAGTCAACGGTGCTCAAATGGACACTTTGCCAAGCCAAAAGTTCTTGTTTCTTGTTTTTGACTTTTTTTTTGTTTTTTGATTGTTCACTGGTCTCTGCCCCCAAGTATGCGAAAACTTTCATAAAAATTCATTTTATTGAACACTGACAAGACGGTCAGCGCAGTCAAGAGGGAAATGGTCATCATACACGTATTCAAAGAGGGGACTGGTAGATGTACATGCAACAGAGGAGCTACACTGTAGCTGACTGACCCGGGCTCAGGCAGCGGAGCGGTTGGGCAAGAGGGCGCCGAGGCGGTCGGCGTAGAAGTCGGGGACCATGTCGTGGCGGCCGGCGCCGTGGTTGTCGTGGACGTCCTCCATCTGGTGGCAGCCGGAGAGCACGAGCATGGTGTGGAGGCCGTGGTCGCGGCCGAACTTGACGTCCGTGTTGGTGCGGTCGCCGACCATGATGGTGCGGGCGGGGTCGATGGTCCAGTGCCGGCAGATGTACTCGAAGGCGGGCGTGTTCGGCTTGCCGACGACGATGGGCTCCTTGCCGGAGGCGCACTTGACGGCGGCGATGAGCGGCCCCGCGTCGGGGATGATGGTGCCGGGGTTGGGGCCGGGGCAGGTCTCGTCCTCGTTGGTGGCGACGAAGAGGCAGCCCTCGGTCTGCAGGTAGTTGGCGGCCTTCATCAGCTTGTGGTAGTTAAAGTGCTTCTCGTAGCCGACGTAGACGGCGCCGACGTTGGCGTGCTCTTCGTCGAGGACCAGGTCGTAGATGAAGCAGCGCGTGTCGGGCTGGCGCTCGACGGGGTCGGGGCCGTCGCCGAAGTACTCGATTTCCAGGTCGTCGAGCTCGTCCTTCATGCCCTGGCTGCCGATGAGGTAGACCTTCTTGTTGGACTCCTTGATGCCGTTCGTGAGTAGGGTGTCTGCGGCGACGGCGGCCGGGTTCACGATGTCGCTCTTGCCGAGGCGGGCGTCGTAGCCGAGGTGCTCGAGCTTCTTGGCGTACGTGGCCCGGGACTTGGTCGCGTTGTTGGTCAGGATGATGACCCGCTTGCCGCGGTTCAGCAGGTGCCGGACAAACTCAGGCGAGCCGGGGATCGCGTCCTCGCCGAGCCAGAGCACGCCGTCGGCATCGAAGACGAACGTGTCGATGTGGTTGAGCAGCTCCGGCAGCTTGGCGGCGGTCATCAGCTTGGTGCGGGGAACGTCTTTAACAGAAACCATTTTTGTTGAAGTTGTGGATAAGTTGATTGTGTTTCTGAAAAACCAAGGACTCAGTCTGGCTCAAATAGTTCGTTGGCAGGCACGGAGACCACTCGCTAGAATTGGCTACAACCGGGATGTTGCCCGTTCAACTGTTGATCTCATTCTAATCAGTCCTGCTTTTATGTGACTTCCTCGGACCCCGCCTCTTTTGCTCGAGACCACCAGATCACCTCCACCCGAAAGATCAAACAGGTGGTGTCGGGGGAAAGGGGGAGGAGCAACCGTCGTCCACCCATCCGGGGGTAAGGGAGACGTCGCGTCGGGGGGAAGGACGTGTGCAGTGCACGTGAAGTTGTGCAGTGACTTCCCAAGAGACGGCTATTTTTCAAAGATCATCCTTGTTACCCCACAAACATACTGAAAAATAGGCTACAAACAAAGTATGAAAGCACGGCTGAACGTGGAAAAACAAAGCAGGGGTTGGTGTAGTGCTGTAGCTTTCATAGCACAGGAGGGCAAAAAACAAATTAACGGACGGCGATAACAGGTTCACGTTCTAAAAATAGCAAAGTAGGCGAGAACGGAGTGTGATATCATTTATCGTAGTTATTTTGAACATTGGACAATTTTGGTTCCGATTGGTGTTTGTTACGTCGAACACATGATGTACGGTACAAAAAAAGGAGTAAGATAAAAAATACACTGATAGGTAATATTTCATAAAGAATGCTTGGTGAAAAAAAACAGCAAAGTTTTGTACACGTATTTGTGTTTTTAGCGCAAGTTACAACAAGAATGAATAAAGGTTTAAAAAAAAAACTGATTATTAAATAGATCGCGTTATTATTTTTTTTAATTGTACATATCTTTTTGAAATACTCAACTTGGCAAAGCTCAATATAAAAAAAATTACAAAATCCAATCAAAAATGCGTTTTCTTAAAGCCAGCAAATTGAAAACTGCAGTTGGGAATAAAAAATCATAAAAATAAATATTAAAAAAGTGGTTTACATTGGTTTCTATGTTTTTTTAAACCACAAAACTGCATTTATGAAGACAACAAATGTCACAACAACCACCGAAATATGAAACTAAATGTCCACGTGAACAGGTCATGGCTGGTTGTGTGGGAGAAAAACCCTTTACACCCTCTGAGAGCTTGCTTTTCCCTTGACTGGCTCTTCCTTTGCTTCATGTCCCTCGTGTTTTTTTCACTGCAATGATACAGATGGTTTCTTGTACTTTGGACAGACTTTTTTCAATGAGTAGGGACTCTCGGTCATGATCAAGACACGGCTGTCCACTACACCAACTTATGTATCTCAGTCATCCGTTAGCTCACTCAGCTCAAAAACAATTGCAGTTGTTGAGTGACGAAGAGAGACGGCGGAGGGGGATGAAACATCGTCAACATAAGCAACAGACGGACCCCCAACCGACGAAGGGTTCAAAGTACGCAATCTAACCTTTTTAAATATTTTTTTCACGACCTGATGAAAAAAAAAGAAGAAAAATTACTCGGAATTGGGTAACCCCCTGCAATGCACGTGCACGTGCACGTGCAACTGGACTGTTATGTATCTAAATAGTGGTTAATGGCATATAAAAAAAAGTTTTAGTTTATAAATAAACTGCATGTCTAGTAAAAGTAGTTATGAAAAAAACTGTCCAGATACCTATAATTATTGAATTTTTTAACATAAAAAAACTGTGTTGAAAATGCAGGAAACAAAAAAATTTTGAAAACATGAATTAAAAAAATTGTCCGAAACTGCCGTCAACTTTCAGTCGGCAGACGTTTTTGACGACCCGGGTTAACAAGATTTAGAAAAACACTGTTAAATTTGTTTTTCGTAATTTTTTTTACATAATGAAAAAAAAACTGACATCAATGTAACATGCGTCAATGTAACTGAAAAGTGAAAACGTAGTTACTATTAGAAATAAAAATAGATTATTACACAAAATTTTAATAACTGTTATACATATTCGATCTTGTGTCCTCGAATTCAAAAATTATCGCATGCTGCAAGTGTTCGTTATAAATATTCATTTGTCCGTGCTATGAAAAATACCGTAGCCAACAAAACCTTGTTTGACTCCCCATAATTGCTTTACAACAGAACAGTCACAAAAGACAAAAAAAGGGAGCCCAAAAAAATGCCCGCAAGCAGTGGTTTCACCGCGAGCGGTGTCCGTTCATTCATCAATCACGCCGAGTTTGTTCCCCGCCATCCGTGTCACACACTGCGATTAAGTAAAAGACTACTGTCGGGCTATTTTTGGGTTAAACGTGTTTTAGGCTATATTTAACAGCACGTCACCCTACGATTCACCTGATCGTTGTAGTACACTGTCGTGCTTTTTATTCGTTAACGGGCAAGGAGGATAATTATTTAAAATCAGTGGTTGTTTTTTGGGGGATTGAGAAAAACTGAAAAATCCATGCAAACATCGAAACGTCATTGATGATGCTTTTTTTGTTGTTTTGGTAAAAGGGTGCGGGTTTTCACGTGAATAAAGTGATTTTGGAATGATATTATTTTAAATAAAAACACTGAAAAAGTAGAACAATAAACTATTGTTTTTTTATTAAAAAAAAAGATCTGTTAATTATTTAAAACTGTTACAGGTTTTTATTCTATTTTTTCTAATAAAATTTAAGCGGTTCAACTGAAATTTCGCTTGGAATACCCAAGTTTTGGAAATGATGACACTGACTACGTTGTGTTAAGAATTGTTTAACAAAAAAAAAACATTTTTATTCTTATCACTATTGACGTACATAAAATACAACCTGCACCGTAATGATAAAATTCTTATATTTATCTTATAAAAATTTTTACAACAAAACGTGACTTTTAGAAAAACTTGTAAATGTAATACTTTATGACAAATATTTAAACCTTGAAATATTTTTACGTAGTTAATTTTTACTTGAAAGCATTAAAAACACACACACACATACATACAGTACTTCAGACTCCTGCGCACATCGCATTACGATGACCTTTGGGCTGATCAGGGCGTCGTCGATGATGTCCCGTGTCAGCCGTCAGTAATTCTAAAGACTACTATTTTTGGTACGTAACAGGAAATGAACGACAAAAAACGATCTCCATAGTCTCTCTTTTTCTCTCTTGCTCACTCTTCCATCAGCCAGCGGTGATTTTTATAAAAAAGGGAAATTCACGTGAAGGATAGCGACAACGGTAAAAGAGTCCGTTTGAACTGATTAAAGTCTATTTTTAGATTTCAACCTTTGGAGCAGGAAGCAAAGAATACATGACTTTTAATGGTTACAGGTTGCGTGTGTAAGTAAACTGACAATCAAGAAAAGTAGGGGAGAAAAAATACTTTTTTGGAGAAAAAAACGAGGATTTGTGAATTCGTTAACTTTCGGATTTTAAAGAAAAAATGATTATTTGTTTTTTGATTTACAAAAAAAATTATTAAAAACATTCAAACTTCGAAAAAAAACTGTACATTACTACGCCACTTTTATTCGTTGATGTACTAATATTTTTTTAACAAACTGAGTCAAGATTTGTTATAATATTTTTTTGGTGGTAATATTATTTTAATAACACTTTTTTAATTGTTTTGTTGCATAAAACTGTGTTTGTAGGTGTAATGTATTTTTGTTGGCAAAAAAGTACCACTCGATAATAATTTTGCATTTTGTGTTTCAAAAAAATCACCGGCAGCAAACATCACATTGCAAAAATTTTTTTGTGTACATAACTGCGATGGTAGTTAACTTTTTATACTTTGATCGAAGGTATACTGTATGCCTTACCCCGGGTGTGCTTACTTTTGCGTCATTCAAAATTCTGCAAGCTTTGTGTGTAAAAACAATCGTAGGAGTTAATCCCACCGAAATAAGTAGCACAACAGAAAAATCAAATTTTGATGGGTTTGTTTTTGCGTTCGCTTATGTTCGACGATCGCCTCTCGTTCACGTGATTGTACTTTCCTGTTGTGTGCTGTGCTGTGTGCAGTCATCCTTCGTCACCACCTGGGAGAACGGGGAGAAAAAAATGATTGACAGCATCCAACAGGCTCTTATCTTACCGCTGGCAGAATGGTGCACAGCGCTTCGAAGAAGACTCGTCTGCGGCGGAGTGCTGTCGGGCCGGGATCAAAGGTCTGCCCGTTCCCTGTTTTCCGTCCCGTCCCAATCGCGCCCCAGTTTATGCATGTTTCGACGACGAGAGTACGCACAGAGAGCGCCTCAGGTTGTTTGTTTGTCGGGAAAGGGAACGAAGGGGGAAGGAACTTTTTCACTTCGATTGTTGTTTGTGCTCTGACAACAAATCGCCACAACTCACATCAGCGGTGTTCACAGGCTCACAGGTGATGCGGCACTTGCCTGCACACCCCGGGGGAGTGGAGCGGGTCAGCGGAAAGGGGAAAGGGGAAAAGATCAATGAAAAACCAACCTTTGGTGATTTCCGCGATCGAGCCTGGGAACTCGGGTGTCATCGGCATCGAGAACGATAATCTGTCGTTGACATTCTGGACAACATTCGGCAATTTGACTGACCGCCTGAGTCGTCGGAGAAGACCGGAAGGGCGGAAGTGGGGGAATGGTGCAGCCCTAAAAAGGGAAAAAAAACAAAAGTTTGTAACTGGATGAAAAAATTACGCTACACAGAGCAAACAAAAAAAAAAGCTAACCGATCGCTGAGAAGAAACAAAACGTGAAGCAAAACGTGAGATCACTGGTCGCAGCATGAGTCTGAATTTATTAATTGTGATGCTTATTTGACAGAGAATTGGAGCGCGAGAATAAAATACATAAATATACATACAGTTTTAAAGGAGTTTGGGCACAAATAATTTTTTTGACATTCATGTAATTTATTGGCAAAAAATCTTAAAATTTGATTTGAAAAATATCTGGGGTAAAACCAAATTGAAAATGTCAACAATGAAATAACTGCGCTTGTTCTTCAAATTAAAAAATAAGTTAAAAAAATATATAAAACGGAACAGGTTTCTGACTTTATGGACTTTATATGTATGTACATTTCATATTTATAAATTAAAATTGCCAGGGTCACTGTATTGAAGAAGTCTTTCAGCATGTAAACATAAGGAAGCATTCCACTAGCTAATAAATATTTTTTTGTATAAATCGGTTTTGCCAGTAAAAAAATATATACTTTGAAAATATAAAAACAAAAAATCCTGTATCGGCAAAATGTTTTCAATTACCGTAACAAATCGATTTTTAAATAAAACGATAGAGTTTGTCGGTTTTCATTCGCGAACTTATGATTGCAATGTCATACTGTGGCATGAAAAATGTTTCAAAATTCGGCGCACACAAATAATTTTAATCAAATTAATCATCGATTCAAAAAATATCAAATAATGCCTATTTTTAAGATTGTCAAAAAAAACTGACCGGTGAGCCGGACTGATGTGATTGTGTAAAAAACTTTAAAATGTGTGAACTCCGCTATTTATACCCCAAAAAAGTGATTAAATTTTTCCTTAAAATAGATCTGTCTGACGTGGTGTAATTTTTTCATGATCAGGGGAGCGTAGTACTTTGCTCGCTCGTGTCAGTTTTATGGTACCTGGCTGTCTGATGCATGTACAATGACTAAAAATAGTTCTATGAAATTAAAAGCAGCATTACGTAAATAAGTACAGATTTCTTAATTTTTTCGTGAGATGTGGCGATTATTATGCTTTTTTTAGTTCGGAGATGAATTTAACCGGATTATCGTGTCTTAAGTTTTAAGATATTTGCAAAAACAATTGAATATTTTCTGTCAATACAAAGTAAAATGTTTTTTTACAATGCAATGCCAATGAACTCCAAAAAAGAGAATCACAAAGCAGAAACAAACACAAACAAAAAATGCTGACAGCTCTCATTGATCCTGACTGTTGCAAAAGCGGGATCATGGGAACCAAAGTATTCGCGCTACGCACTACAAAAGAAGTAAAACATGCAGTCAACAGGAAAGAACAAAATCTATTCACGTGAAATCAGCGGGGAAATTGATGCACGCGGCGGAAGTGACAACCAATAATATTTTAATATGTGTAACAAAAATAAACAAACTACATAAAAACGGTAAAATACAGACTTAATTAACGAACAACGAAAATAAAAAACTAGATACAGCAATCGTTGTTTAAAAAAACTGATGATAGCTCGGCATTTTTTGAAGAACTACTTGAAAATTTTTGGTTTGCTCAACAATATTATATAATATTATATAAATATTTAGAAATGACTGCGTTTCAACAAAAAATTTGAACAAAGTGGCAAAAAACATATTTACACACAATTTGCAAAAATGTTGTTCAAATAATAAAATATGGTAATATCAAAATATGGAAAAAACCAGAGCGGAAAAGCAGCCTTATTCAGAAGGCCTAGGCTGATAATTTGATGAGCCTTAAAGGCTGATTTTGAATGCAAGAGGAGGTTTAATGAATTGGGCGACGTCAAATTGTTGTATGTAGTTGTTGAATATCTAAATAATTGATCGTAAGTTTCATACAAATAGCGCTTGAAATTACAAAATCAAAACTTTTCACAATGAACCTTCACATCATCGTTTTTATTTTTCTTGTATCTTTTGTCATTGCTTTCAAAAACCGTATCGAAAGTCAACCCATCCCTCTGGATGTCAATTCGCCTGCTGTCTGGAACCTGGCACGGCGAGTTGTCAAAGAGCGGAACAGTCAAAGCAACGGTTTGCCGGCCGTTGTGAACCGGGTATTCAATGCTACAGTCAGAACAATTGTAATCAAGTCAAAGCAAGAAGTTTTGATATCGTATCGACTGAATGTTCAAGGAAAGGTACGCGGCGTCGGTCGCCTCTATTATACTGTTGTAAGTCAACATTTTGTTTCTTTAAATGCATTGGGTTGTATTTACCGACCTTTTTAGGATATTGCTGGAGAAATCTTTGATAATCCGTTAAAAAAGAAGACGAGGGTTGCATTAATTCGATGATGAGCATTGTATACAAATTATTACGTCAACAATTGGAGCAACACACATCTTTATCACCTCATTAGTTTCATGCGGCCTACGCATCGGCGCCTACGTATTTTTAATCGGTTCTTCACTGTTTTGTTCCATTCATGAATAATACAAAAAATTCACAATTTTTCTGAAATTTATCGTCAGCAGTGTTTGCGTGTAAAAAACCTTTCAAATTGAATTCAATTTTATTACGTTTTTCTTTGATAAAACTTATCTGATTAAAAAAAGATTGTAAAGCGCATCCAAAGCACAAAATATTTTAGAGGTTTTAAATTTTTTGGTGAGAAAATGGTTAACAGTAACCTAGGATTGCATCTACCGTTTTTTTCTTGTTCCCCCCGGAAGCATTTTAAAACTGTGCCGCTTTCAAAAGATTTGAAAGGGACATCAATATTTATATATAATACTATTTATGCTATTCATTCAAAACCAGGCAGGATAGGATGCGGTTAAACTTCATCTGTTCAACAAAAAAAATGTACAAACGATTAATAACGTACAACAGTAATAAAATTTCTCAGAGTCAAATAAATAAATCTTGTTTTGCTTTTTTTCAACAACCGTATTTGCAAGCACAAAACAAAAAAGTGTGATTAGAGGGGCATTGAGCCCTGCATGTAATAGGGAACTGACGGAAAAGGCGAAAAAAGACCGTAAGGAAGAATGTTCTGCTGCATCGGGTTACTGCCAATTGAGTACGGCATGTACATGGCGTTCTGCGCTCCAAGCGAAGGCGCGAGGCTGGCGGACGGCTGAAGTCGTCGAGTGGTGCGTTCCGTGCGAAAACCTTTGGCAAAAGGGTTGTTGCCGATTTTCAGACTGGTCACCGCGTTGTTCTGGTAGGAAGTTACGGCGATGAAATCCGCGATCTCGATTTCCTTGTCGATCCGCTGGAAACCTGTGCCGCTCCAACGCAGAATGACAACCACCGGTCGATATTTGTGCATCGAGCGCAGAGAAATCTGAAAAATCAAAAAATATTAATGATAGCATTAAAAATAATAAAAATGAACCCACGATGCTTTTTTCGTTGTCTCCGACGCTGTTCGTGAGTTTGACTTTGGCAAAAGACAAATCAGACACCATCCATTCTTTTCCAAGAGGATAACGAATGTTGCTGGAGTGATGCACGGGGTTTTCGGCGTCAAGGTTGTCGTCAGCTTTTCCGGCAGACTGCCACTCGCCTCGGGAGTACTTGTACTTGCAGGTGCCAATGTGTTTGAACTGCAGCGCGAAAAGATATCGGTTGTCGGGTTCGAGGCCTTTGACAATGAACTCGAGCTTCGGAAAAAGATTTCTAAAATTTTTTTTTTTAAGATTGCCAAAAAAAAACAAAAAACCAACCTTCCGCGTTTCGTGAGAATCATTTCGTTTCCCAGGCGATTAAACTTCTTCCACAGTGCCAAATGTTTTGGTTCCACAGAAATTTGACGTTCCAGATCTCCGCTCTCGATGGATTCGGGGCTCGAAGCAATTTCAGATGGAATTTGGAGATCTTCAATGCTGAACGGAATTGGCGACGGTTTTTTGGGTGAAATCTTCGCATCTTCGATGGGTTTGACCGAATCGACGGGTGTCAGAGTCGTTAGGCCGTACTGTGGCATCGCAACTCGCATTTGGGTCTGATAAGCCTGTTGGTAGTTGTAGAACTGTTGGTAGTCGTTGGTCATCCAAGGCATGGCGACAGTTGGCTGGGGAAAGACGGTTGCCGGAAACGATTCTTGTACGATGGGAGGCGAAGAATTCGGGGATGTTTCGCTGCTTTGGTCGGAAAAAGTGGCCGTGCTGGAAGAAGTGTCGGTATTCGTATTCCCGAACGTCGAAATTGGATAGTAGCCGGCAAATTGATTGGAAACCGGAGCATGCTGGATATCGCTGCTGTTGACAAAATCGAGAGTGGGGGTATACATTTTTTGTTGCAACTGTAAAAAAATTTAATATGAACAAAAAATATCAAAGATGCCGAAGCCGCGATAATTACAAAAGCGTTCATTTTCTCGCCAGACGGTGCATAAATTACGCAATTTAAAAGCACCTTTCTGCAAACTATAAAAAAAGCACAACTGTCGATGCCAAAGTAAAAACTTGAAACCAGAAAGCCCACACACACTGCCGTCTCTTCGATCGACCTGCATGAGGCAGGACAAGTAACTTTTTACAAATGATCCATAATGGTAAGCAGTGCACGCCATTCAGAGTTATGTAGGTAGCAAACACCGCCCGTTTCTCATCCCATTGGTGTGCAAGAAAGTTCCTCGCACCCTCCAGGTGACCTCGTCGGCACTTACTTGTCGGAACGAAGCCGCGGAGATTTTTCACAGGTTTCGGCTCGTCAGCCAATTGGGCCAATGCTTCTTTGTTCGCATACTTTTTTTAAACACACCTTCACTTATGTGTTTGTATACGAATATGTACAATATTTGTGGAATTTTTATTGATCAAAATATAAAATTTCTGAATACTTTTTTATGCCGTAGCTTCTATACTTTTACATTGTTTTGATCTGACACCTTACAAACCCGTAAATGCTAAACCAAAAACTTTGAAACTGTAGTGAATTGACAAAGCCGAGCTTTGAAATTTTTTAATTATAAACTGTCGCTCCAAAGTACGGTTATAATATCAGTCAGTAATGGAAACTGCATTTTTTTATGTAAAACGTAAAAAACAGCAAAAACTGACTTACTTGTGATGTCATTTTTTTTTGTTTTTCAATCCATTTCGGCCAATTATTAAACTGATTTTTTCAACAAACACCGCAAATTTGTTCAAACTGTGTTTTTTTTTAATTCCAACATAAATTTGTTTTTCAGTCTTCATTCATCGAAAAACATGACAACTCAAAAATACACAATTGAAACGAACAAAAGCACCCCCCAAAAAGTGATCACGCTTCAACCGAAGGCTCAGCCTTGGGAGATCCCTGACTCTTGTTCTTGGCAGCCTGACTGGCGCGGAGGATGACGCTCTGCGACGTGTCCAGATTCTCATTGGCCCCGTCGCCGGACAGGTTGAGTGGCGCGCCTTTAAAGTTGAGAATCATGTCCTCGAGGAGTTGGTTTTCCTTGTGCTGGGGCGGAATGACGATAGCCTTCTCGCCGGAGACGTAGCGCGAGAGGATGACGTAGTCTGCAGCGTTGCCCGTCTTTGGATCGATCGACGGCGAGGTATCGTCGAGACGGAAGCCATTTTTGTGGAAAAAGGCCAGGGATCGGCCGTTGAAGGTGAAGACGGTCGCCATCACCTTGTGCATGCCAGTTCTGCAAAAAAAGGAAAGGTTTCACTGGGACTGGCATGAAAAATTACTTCTTAGCAAGATCAAGAAGGATATCGATGAGCAGCGTGCCAATGTTTCGCTTCTGGTAGGCCTGGGTGATTTGGAGCTCGAAACTAAAAATTTGTTTGATAAAAACTGTCCGCCGATTGTTTTTTGTTAAATCTATTATTTAAAAAAATGAAAAATAATTATTCCATTTTTCAAAAAACACGCTTAGAGACAACGGTACGCACGGTTTCGACCGGAAAACTGCTTTGTGTTGCTTTTTGTTAAGAAATAACTGTGACGGCAAAGTTGGAAAGTTTATAACGACACTTGACTTTTGTTGGACTGAATGTTAAATGGCAAAATTTAGGATCTGCCCGTGACGACCTGGACAGGTAATTTTGTAACATCTACAGGTAGTTTTTTTGTTTACCGGAGTTGGGACACGATTTTGGACTCCAGACAAAATCGTGTCCTATTTGTCCCCGTGATTCTCAATTAAAAAAACGTGTTTTATAAGTGATTGAAAAAACACTTATTTTTACAACGTTTTTCAATTTTGTAATTTAAAAAAACAAATAATTACAAAAACTTTGATTTCACAGGAATTTTTGTATGATTGTTGAAATTAATTTAAACTGCAAATAGCCATTTCAAGAAGTACAGCAATTGGGCACCTCTCAAAAAAATAGACCAACCAGTAAAGCACCGGCTCTCCGTCGTCGATGTCAAAGCGATAGTGAACGTAGCCAATGTGCTTGTTCTTCGAGTTTCTCACGATAATGTATCGCGAAGTCGCGGCCTGGAGCTCGGCTTTCTTCGAGTTCTCCTCGTATCCCCAATCAGATTGCTTGTACCTGCATCAGAAAAATATTATGAATAAAAAATGATCCCAAAACCGATGAAAAACCCTCACATTTCCATCATGTTGTCGTTGAAGAGTTCAAAAATCCACAAAAACTGGGCTGAGTGCAGGTTGGTGCCCCAGGAGAAGACAAAGTTGAGAGGCTCACTATAATTAGAATATGTTAACTGCTTGTTTTTCAGAAATATTTATTTTTTGGCGAAAAAAAAACTGAACAAACCCATCGATTGTAGTCGCATTGGCCGGAAGGCTGCCTGTCTGGACGACGGCATTCGGCATCTTGGAAGCCTTTTTGACAAGTTTTTTGAAAGATGCGAGATCGGGTTTTAGGGGAGCCATGTTTGTGGATGGGGTGTGCTGAAAACTGATGCGGAATGTTGTAAGTGATGTACGACGAACGTCACATTCAAAAAACAAAAAAAAACTGAGGTTATATATTGAGAATCAAAAAAGCCTCGTACATTCAAGATTTGTTATAAAAAACAACATCAGGCTCGCACATTCATGATTTTATTATAAAAAAACTGATGATTATCAATAGAATTTTGGCAAGAACAAACTGTCAAGAAGATATCCGATCCTTATAAAAACTGAACATATCAATTCGGAATCTAAAATTCTAATAAATATTAAGCTTACAAAACTGAAAGCTCAAAAGTGTACTCAAAAACGTTTTTACAATTTTCGTGCCGAGAACGCTCGACTTGTTTTCGTTCCGGTTTTTTCCGTGTATGAAAAAAAAACAGGTTTACGATTGACTTCCGCCAAAACAAATTCAATAATATCGTGTAGAAACAACACATATTGTAACCACCTCGTCGAGTTTAAGTTCATCGTTTTTGTCCGTTTATGAGTCAATTTTATTATACTATACGATTGATTTTGTGTCTAATTAGTTGCTATGGCTGGTCCAGGACGTTATGCACAATACAAAAAATACATCAGCCAGACCGGAGATGGATGGAGGATGTCTACGGCACGGGAAGTAGGCAGAGGGACAGTCGAACCGGTTATCCATGCACGCGCGAGCGCGCGTGTGCCGCAGCTGTCAGATGTTGAAACTCTCACCACATCCGCACGTTCCCTTGATATTTGGATTGCGAAAGACAAATCCCTCCGTCAGCCTCGTAGCCTGGTAATCCATTTCGCTGCCGAGAAGCGAAAGCTGGGCTTTGCTATCAATCCAAATCGTAACTCCGTCCTGCGTGACTTCTTCGTCGAATTTTGCCTTTTCACCGGTATGGGCGTAATCCAGGGTATACACCAGACCGTTGCAGCCTTTGACTTGGACTGCGATCTGGAAAAAGATACATAACAATTGGCAAAAACAAAAATGATCGACAAACAAACCTTCAAAGCTGCAGCATCGGGTTTTTGGGAAAGCAGTGTTTTGACGCGATCGACAGCTTCGGGCGTCAGCGTAATCGCTTTCTTCGTCGGATCCATGGGAATCATGCGCCGCTGACCCTTGACCACGCGGGCTGTTGCCGATAGTATCCGGGATAATCTCATGGCGAGGCGATGCAAAAGGACACAAACGCGTCAAAGTAAGCGTCAAAGTACAACAACTTGTATGGAAAAAAAAGCGCGTGAAAATGGGGGTCGTTCGTCGCGTTTTGCCAATTTTTATAAAATCAGTTGCTTTTCGAATTTTGTTTTTCTCGAAAGACGAAAATGTACTTTTGTGTTATTTTTTGAAGTTTTTTGAGTTACTGGATACAAAGTTTGCACTTTTGACTTTTTTTTCTTCTTTTTTTAGCATTCAAATTTTTTTTCCACAAAAAAATTAGATCACGTACAAACATTAGCAAAAACAAACTACTGAAAATTGTGGTATTCACATGCGTGCCAAGGATGTTAAACGATGATCATTGGATTCTGATGTAGAAAATTGGATTCGATGGGTGGGCACTGGCTCCAGTACGAATATTGCCTTCAAACAGAGTAACTAAAATCACGAGAACAGGCACGGATAACGATAAAATGACAAAAAATAGAGCTAGGAATTGCCATAAAAGAATTGTCATGCAAATTTGTTGACGGGATGCCAGTATACGACTTTGAAAGGCAAACGCGCCACAATAATCGATTCCTCTTCGTGATTTTGTGTCGACGAGTCAGTCGGAAGCGTTGTGTGTTGCTGCTCTCGATTGTCGCATTCCCCTGTCCCAGAATCGTGTCTGTGCTTGCGGGGTACACATCACTGCTGCGCAACGGGTTGTCCGCTACAACGACCACCACCAGCACCACCACCACTACCGTTGTCGTCGTCCTCACACCCCTAACAGGATAGATATGACTTTGTCGTCTTCGACTACGTCGACGTCTGGACTAACTACGATGACAAACATGATACGCGTCGTATGCGTGCTAATCATCTTTTGTACGCATACATCCGTCGCTATTTTGAACGTTTCCTCGATTAAATGTTCCACTGATTACATCACTGGTAATATTGCTTTGCTATACAGTCAAGGCCTCAATACTCTTGTACTTGGACTTACGTCATCAGATAATGCAACAATCAGGTTGCCAACGTTTAGAGAAGCTCGTATATTTCCCCTCGAAAAAGGTCATATATTGGTAATTGGGCGGAGTACTGCAGATTCTCACCTACAGTACACGACTGTGAACTCCGAGTTGTTGGCTAAGTTGCAGCTTACTACTCTACCGAATCCAGTCTCTCTTGGATCTGTTCCTGAAGATATGCCAGAAAACATGTACATGAATGAATCGCATGTAATAGTTGCCCCTCAATATGCCTATACCGTTACAAAGAATCCTGAGTATAAGGACAACGATCCATCACAGACGGCATATACATTAAAGCATGATCCAATAACCGTGACAAGTAAGGAGTGCTTTAACGAAACAAATAAACGCTGTATTCCGAAGATGGTCGCTGATCCCAAAGGTAATATTGCTCAGTATTGGCTGAATAACACTTTTATTCAACAACTCTTTATCCTGGGTAATTACCGATTTTACTAGTGAGTTTTTGGTTTTTTTTGTGAGTTTCAATAACTTATTTTTTTAGCTACAATCCATCTAATGTTACAAACGGATTAACTCCGGTACTCATGCTGGATAACTGCAAACAGCCTGTCTGCATTAAACGATTCCAAACTGGTTCTAGTACGAAAGTCCTCGGCGGATTTACTCTTGTCTTGAACGAATTTGCACCTGCTGTAGACACGGATCCCTTCTACATATCGTTGCTCAGCAAGTATCCCGCATCGAAAGGAAGCTGTGCCACCCTGACCGACGAATGCTTCGATCCATTCAAGCCAACATTCAATAACTGCATCGGATCCATATACGGTATGTCAGGATGTGTAGAACCCGTGAATGAGGGGATTCGTGCTGGTTTCTACGTTGCGCTTGGTTTCTCTGGATTTCTTACCCTACTCTTCGCGTAAGTGGTCTCTTTTGGAAAATATACCTGATCCCAATTTTCATTTTTTTTTCAGCGTCATGCTGACCATTATCTGCATCGTCGAACGAAGCAAGAAGAAGCGTAAACAGGCTGAGGGCGGTGAGTTTTACACAAAGTTGAAGACATATGTTATCTTGATGCGTCTTTTTTTTAGAAACACTGGCCCAAACGACTGGCGGCGGCGAAGCTCCTGCTGCAAACGCTACCGTCTTCAACTTCAAGCTGTAGTTCATAGCATACGGAATTCGTGATTCGCATGACTGGCGGCGTAATTTGCTGGTTTACTGATATGATATTAGACATGTAAAAATACTGATACGATAGATAAATATGACGCAGAGGGGAAATAATTGAAAAGAAGTTTGTCACAAGAGAGGAGAGCGATTTGCTAGATTCTGATACAATATTTGGTACAGTGCTGAGTCGAATATGTAAATATGTACACAGGTTCCGGTTTGGGTATTCTAAAAAATCTTATTCCCGGTTTTGGTTTCGACGTACCCAAAAATATTTTGTTACCGAAAGTACTAATTTGGCAAATGCGTTTACACCCGGAATTATAACTTGGTCCGAAAGATCGTAAAATTATTTTCAAACAAAATATCGAAATTGAGCAGAAATAAAAATGTCAGAAATGCTCTTTTTTTCACCTTTTACCAGAGTTGTTTAATTCGACAATTTCTCTTGCTCGCTCTGCTCGCGCTTTTTGAGCAATTCAATTTCTCGTGCTCGCTCTGCTCACGCTCATTGAGTTCTCCGATTTTTCGCGCCCGCTCCGCTCGCGCTCGTGAGCTGAGCAAGAGCGAGCAGTGAGCAGGAGCAATTTGGTGAGCATCGAACAACTCTGCCTTTTACTGTTGCGTAAAGATTTTTTTGTAAATAATTTACTGAAAACAGTGCAGAATGAAAAAAGAGCAATTTCTTGTATTTTCTTTTCTGCTGAATTTCGATACTTTGCGTAAATTTTTAGACAATAAATAAAACGCACCAAATTTCGATATCACGGAATGATAAATATATATAAAACACCGATGAATACACGGGTCTGCCTCATTACTTCACTTTTCACCTTTTTCTCTTTCTGGTCGGTTGCGTTTAGAAAATGCAGAAATCCGTGGACCAAAATGCGTTATGTTTGTTATGTAAACTCTACATTGCTTATTCGCTGTAATCGATGCTTCATTTATCTTTGTGAGTTAATTTTTTATAGATGAGCGAAATCACAAAATACAACATCGCTTTGCTCGGCAAATCTGGCGTCGGTAAATCCACAATTGTCAACTCCTTTGCCAACTATATAACTTATGACACCTTCAAAGATGCTCTTCGTGGCGATCCAATTTGTATCATTCCAACCAGATACTACATGGAATCTGAATCAGGAAAACCGTATTATATTCAATTAGGAAATCCGGACAAGAATGAATCCCAGGAAGACGGTCATTCCTGTACGCAGTCGCCAAAAGTCTATGAATTTACTGTGGGTAACGAAGAGTACAATTTCATCGATGTTCCGGGCATCGGAGATACCAGAGGCACCGATATGGATGCCGAAAACCGAACGAAGATTCTTGGAGTTCTGTCGACCTTTACAGAAATTCATGGAATTCTGATTCTGCTTGCCGCGCAGGATAACAAGCTTTCTGCTGAATATCAGTACTGCCTGACGGAAATTCTTACAATGATCCACCGTGATGCATTGGAAAATGTATTTTTTGTTTTCACAAACAGCGTCGGACACGGTTTCCGGGGAAGTGAGTCGCTAAATTTGCTCAAAAAATATCTGAAAGATATGAAAAAAAGAACAACAATGGAAATCAATATCACGCCGGATGTATGTCTTGTAACAAAAATTTCTGATATCGAAATCATGCCACATTTTTCAGAACACGTTTTTCATTGACAATGAAGGATTTCGAATTCATGGGTTTTATAACCAGCATCAAAATGCGGTAGCAAAAAATGATCTTCGACGATGCAAGAAAAGCTGGGATCACACAAGAAATGAGATGTACCGACTGTTTGACTGCGTCAAAAAAGTGAAACCGCACGAAGTTCAGAACTCGATTTCGCTGAATGAAGCGCGAACGATAGGCGTCTTGCTTCTAGAGCCCCTCGCTGCGATGACAACTCTCATTGCGCACAACACCGACAACGTGGATAGCATGGCGAAAAACGTGAACGATGCCTTCCAGATTCATGACATCCAGATTAATCAGCTCGACAAGCCCCGCACAGTTTGCACGTCTAAGACGTGCATCGCAGTTTCGCCAATCGCAGGAAATAAAAGTTTCACGGCAACCTACAAACAGGTGTGCCATAGCCCGTGCTACCTGAGAGGCGTTCAACTCAAAACTATGCCCGAACCCCGACTGCTGGATTGTGCGGCCATGGGAGGCGGAGACAGCTGCAGTCAGTGCGCGAGACAGGGCCACAACTGCTCTTACAAAATGCACATGCACATTGATTTCGAGCAGCGCATCGTCGTTCGTGAGACGATTCTTACAAGAGCCATAACAAATGCCAAGGCTTCTGCTAATCCCAAAGCTGAGATGAAAAAAATCATGAAGCAACTGGAAAAAGAACTTGAAATAATTTTGGACTGTGTTGTAAGATTTATGACTTTCCTAAAGGAACACGCGTTCTCGGAGCACAACGAATTCTTCGAAAAACGACTCGACGTTGAGATCAGAAACCAAGAAGTCATTGCGCAGCAAGACGGACAGAATGGACAGGCTGTCGTGGATAGGCTCAAGGCAATCAAGGACAATCATACAAAACAAATGAAATCCCTCAAATTGATATCTTCGACAATTGCTCACGGTAAAAGCATATCGGCTGCAGAAATTCTGGAGTCTCGAGATCGGTTATTTAATCTCAAGTACAACGGACCGAAAATCAAGGAAATTTACACCACGACTAACGGCAAGGTACTTGAAAATGCGAAGAAAAAGGCAACTACCGAAGTCACATTTTGAATAAAAATAATATTTTTACTTATTTTTTAGCATTTTATTTCAGTATTTTTAAATAAATCAAGTTTGACAATATTGTATTATGAAAATTTGTAAGTTTATAACAAAAACCTTAACTAAATATTTTTATATCCGTCGTATCCTTTATATCTGTTGTATCTAATAAAAACATTTAAGTTGAAATGGTTGTTGTGTCGAATATCAAGTTACCAAAAAAAAAAGATATTTTTTTAGTAAGCGTTGCCGACTACAAGTTTTTTGTGGAATTGAAATTTTTTAGTATTTAAAAATACGCGTATCACAAAAATTTTTTTTTTTTAAATCAGAGAAATCAATTTCAATTTTCATCAAAACAGGAATTCAAACCCATCAACGTTTCACAATTTATAATCATAAAAAATAGAAACATTGGCCGCTAGTTTCGATATTTTTGCTACAATTCGGCAATTGCACGCGTTTCTTGTTCACCATTCTTGGCTGCCTGCGTTGCGTCTTCTGCCGGAACGTTTATTTTCGAAAGCGGAATTTGACTTTTGTCTGTGAGATGAATGCTCTGACTGAATTGACTCTTGGATCTGGTGTCAATGGTATCGACGTTGGACAGCTCCTGATCTCCCAAGGTGTCAAATCGGACGACCGGCTTCTTGGAAAGCTTGACGGATGAAACGTCGTAGGCTAGCTTATCGTGCCTGGCCCTTCTCACCACGGGTGGCCTATCGGTCAGCATCATGCCGGACGGCAGGGTCGATGGCGCGTCTTCTAAGTACTTCTTGGGTGTATGAATCTTTTTTCGCAAGGTTCGAGGGCGTCCCATTGACATGGATTGGGTCTAAAATGGGGGGAAATGAAATATGTTAGTCACAAATAGTTTTTGGTCTTTAAAAAAAAATATTTTAAAGTTGGTCTATTTTTAAATTTTTTGTCAATATCCTATCTAGACAAATCTGGAAATTCCAGTTAGAATTCCTAACTTAATAACAACAAAAAAGACCGCAAATCAAATTTAAAAAAGTCAAAAATTCAAATTCTGATTATAGATTATAAGCAAATAAAAAACAAAAATAAATATGCGCACGCGGTCCTCCTGCAACGAAAAACCTTGATCTCAATTAGAGACCCTATAGTGCGCACGCACCCTTTTTTTTAACGATTTTAAAAATTCCAGTCGAGACCCTTTTTTTGACCACCAATTTTTGAGAAATTCTTCCCAAGACCCCAAAACAAACCTCGTCGAGCACTTGTGGTTCCATGTACGCTTCGCCTCTGTTGAGCCGCCAACCAAAATCATGATTCGGTCCTGTATCGTGATTGTCGGTACCAAATGATCCTGTATCACTGGATACCTGCCGCGTTCTCTTGCCTTTCTTTCTCTTGCGTGACTTATTTGCACTACTCGCGGACGAACTTTTTTTTGAATGTGGCGCGCTGCCGGTGCCACCGACGACGTCGCCGTCAGTCGACGACATGGTGTTACTCTGAACATTTACAGCCTTCATGATGTGTATCCTATCACCGGTTTCTCTTGCAAGTTCGCCTTCTGCTTTTGTCCTAAAAAGAAATAATACGGGTGGGTAGAAAAAAAGTCTAAACTTACTTGGTTTTTCGACGAACACACATGATTTCGTGACACAACTGTATGATAATAGCGTGTGTGCCATGGAACAACAATGGTGAGCTATGTATGTATGTACATTATGTTGATTTTTTTTAGGGAATGACACATATGTACATTTGGGGCGGAATGGTTTGAGAGTTGTGATGCAACGCCGCTGGTCAAAAAAAGTATACAAAAAGAATTAATCCTGGTCGAAATTTAGGAATTTGAACTTTTCATTGTTAAATTAGTAATTGTGATAACAGTCGAAAAATTTTGAACAGATTTTTTAAATTATCGTTACATCCAGTTTTTTGATACAACATCGATAAATGTCCGAAAAAACGTTTTTTGATAACTTTAAAAAAATCGGAACTTTTTATAACTTTTTTCAAAAAGTGAATATTACCTGTCTTAGCAACCAAAATTTCTGATCACTACCATATCTGCGGGTCATACGGTAGTTATTCTAGTTTACGTTTTTTTTTCATTTTTTGGTAGAAAAATTTTTTATTGCCGATGGTAACGTAAATGATCTTATCAACAACTCAAACAATTTTAGTTGATTTTCCGTCGTTAGTGGTCTTGTCTGCTGCTTGGTCGGTTTCGTCATCGTCACAGGTTACCTCATGGATATCATCTGCAGCTTCTTTTTCATCACGCCATTCCCATGTTTTTGGAATCTGAAAATGTTATCGTTTTCAGTTTTTAATAAATATCGCTGTAAAAACTTTTTTTAGTGATTTTTGTTAGATTTAACACTTTTTTGGTGTCTTCAAATTTTAAGCACAAAAACTTACCGTAATGTTCTGCTTCGTAACGTCAGCTTGGATAACTTCCTTGATGAGTGCGTACTTTGGCAGCATATCGTATTCTAGGGAATTTATGTGTGCGGCAATTTCTTTGTACTTTTCGGGAATAATGTTTGATTCCTTCTTGACATCCATGAGGGCTTCCTTGGCGCTGAGTATTTTTTCGCGATCAGTCATCTTTCTCCACGTCAGTAGATCGGGGTCTATGAATTCGAGGAACACGTAAAACCACGATTCGACGTCATCCTTCTGTGAGCGTTCTTTTTTGCTATGCGCCGCCCGGGATGCGTACTTTACCGTACCCATAAAGGGGACGTGAGATCGTTGTTTTCGAATTCGACGTGCAACGCCAAAATTGGTGATGAATAGTTGGTGGTTGCGGGGTGGGACACCGAAAGCGAAGGAAGACGGCTTGATGTCTCGGTGGACGAATTTGATGTGGTGGAGGTCGTTTATGCAGTCTAGCATGGCCAGAGTCAGCTTGTAGATCATCGGCAGGGACATTTTGGTGTTGTTGTCGAGTAATTGGGAGAGCGGAGGTGAGAGCTGTAAATGGAAGGGTTTTATGGTATTTCTTTAGTTACTGTATTTATACATATAAATACTTGTTAGGTATACTATGTGTATAACAATTACGATATTTACATATAAGTTGGTTACGGTATGTATTGAGTATACAATACATGTGCATATACGTGTACCCAATAAATATAAACCGTAACCTTTTAGGTGCCATAACAATAATTAATTATATCTAATACTTACGTTATCACAAACAATGTACTTGATAAGTTGCTTTTCGAGACTTCCACGCGAGAACAACCTGGCGAAAGCTTTTCTTTTTTTTGCAGCAGCGACGACTAAAATCACAGATTCTATCTGAAAAATCAATTGTACAGTTAATTTTAAAAGTAAAAAAATTTTCGATCAACCTGTATTCGCTTGCACTTGTTAGACGTGTGCTCATACCGCATGGCAAATATCTCGTTGGAAGTCAACTCGCGTACCTTTGTAGTACCGTAATCGCCGGCAACAGGTTTTTCGATGATTTCAAATCGATGGGGCGCAGAGGAAAAAACAGTGCCGACAGCGAGGTGAACCTTGTCTCGATCGAACATTGGAGGATCGCTCTCGACGTTTGATATCTCATTTTCCTGTAGTTTGTTGTCCTCGTTTTGTGGTTGTGGACTGCTGTTGGCTGCATCACTCGGTGTCATCGTTGGCATCGGATCGGCTGGCGGTAGCGTTGGAGCCTTGCTTTCCGCCGAATTTTCGGTGCTTGAAGTGGTCTTCTTCTTCTTTGCTTCCTCTTTTGTGTCATTCTTTCGTTGTTTGACCTGTTTTTTCTGAGGCTGTTTTTTAGTTTGAGCCGCTGATTTCTTGCCGGCATTCTTCATTTGTAGTCTTGTTCACGTCGATGAAAACAACGCCAGAAGGGGGTGTATAGTTTGTGATGCTGAACGGCGGTATCGTAAAGTGACAAGCGATACCGTGCATCCGATAAGTGCGCTCTAGCGATTATGCGATGATTCCCGTGTGTTTTTCATGGCTTTTATGCAGTTGGTTTTTTGGTGATAGCATACGCAAATTTTTTTTATTTTATTGGAAAATTGTATTTCGCTTGGGAATGAAAAATTTGAATATTTTATAATATACAAAAAAAAGAAATGTTTCTTTATATTTTTTTTATGATTTCAAATTATTTCGATATATTTACTATACAACAAAAATATTTGTTCATACTTTTAAAAATGTGCACATAATTTCAATCTGGCGTAACTGATGTTTTCGGAAAGTAAACAAAATGCATTCATTTTTTTGAGAATGCGTGAGTGAGAAATCAAATCGGCAATTCAAAAAACGTGTCAAAAACAACACAAAAAAATTGGAACGATATAACTACCTGATCACAAATTTTGCAGTTTACCACTCAATTTGCTGGTTTTGGTAGAGATGTGAGCGACGAGAGTACTTGGATCGACTGTAGTCACCGAGTTCGTCGATGCTGTCGAGAACGTAGTCCAGCATTTCCTTGGTATGAGCTGCGGATAGGCAAATGCGGGCTCGGGATTCTGTCATGGCTGTGGCCGGGAAGGAGACGACGACGATTCCGATTTTTTTCTTCAGCAGGAAGCGGCCCCAGAGCCTGAATTTTTTTGTTTTAATGATTAATAAGAATTAATAAAAACCAGTTTTAATACTTAAAAATTTAATTAATAAATTTTTTAATTATTAATTAAATGTTTTTTAAATAAATAAATAAATAAATTATTTTTTAATTATTAATTAATTATTTTTTAATTCAGTCACTCACCCGCATTGCGTAGGATAGTAGATCAAAATCGGTACCACCGGGCTGTCATCCGAGCCGTAAACGATGAATCCCATCTGCTTGAGGCGTCTCCGGAAGTACCGCGAGTTGCGAGCGAGGCGCTCAATGCGCTGCTCTCCGTCATGCGTGCCGTCACGACCCATGATGATGCTCATCGACGTGATGATCTGCTGCGCGACGGGAGGCGACATGGGAAGCGAGTAGTACCCCGTAGGCGAATGCTTTCGGAGGTGAGCAATCGTGGCGTGCGAGCCCGCGATGTAGCCACCGGCCGCGCCGAAGGACTTGGTAAAGGTGCCCATCATGATGTCGACGTCACGGGGATTGCAACCCCAGTACTCGACGACGCCGCGTCCCGAAGCTCCCATAGCACCGATGGAGTGGGCTTCGTCGAGGTAGACGTAGCACTTGTACTTTTTCTTGAGCTCGATGATCGCTGGCAGGTTGCAGATCGATCCTTCCATCGAGTAGATGCCCTCGACGACGATTAGGATTTTTCTGCAAGGTGGAAGAGTGTATTTTTTTTATTTATGAGCAAATTATCTTTCTGAATTTCTTAAATTTAATTTTTATGTATTGTTTCTAACTAAGTAAAGTACAGTTTCATTGCAAAAAAGAAAAAATGACGTAGCAGTTAAATTTTTTTATGCGATTAATTATTTTTTTAATTTTTAATTAATTATTTTTTAAATTGGACTTATATGATACCCAGTTTTGTTTTCTGTTGTTACGGCTTATGAAATTTTTATATATAATAATAGTTATAGTTTTTTTTTGTTAAAAAAGATTTTCGAAAACGATGTGCGTATACCCAGTTTACATATTAAATAAATAAGTGATATTTTTACCTTTATGATTAGAACACAAAAATGTGTTTTAAAATCGAATACCAAACAGTTTTCAACGAAATGAAACGTGCAGTTTAAAACCCAACCTGTAAGGCCGACGAGTCTTGGGATTCCCATAGGCGACAGCATCCCTCAGAATCTTCTCAAGCGAAGCCATGTCATTGTGCTTGAAGACCTTGATCGATGCACCTGACAGCCGACAGCCTAGGATCAGCGATGCGTGGTTGTACTGATCGCTCACAATCAGCGAATTCGAATCCACGAGGCAAGGCGCGTTCATGGAATTCGTGGCAAAACCCATGCTGAAGCAGATGGCATCCTCGACGCCGAGGAACTCAGCAACGAGCTTCTCGCAGTCGTGCTGGGTCTTTGTCTGGCCTGCTTCATGGACCGTCGAGCAGACAGACAGGCCGCGATCATCGATGGCGTCTGCGGCCTGCGAAGCGCATGAACCAGAGGCTTCGGCAAAGCCGAGGTAGTTGTACGAGCCGACATTGATGACTTCGGTCTGCGTGCCGGTGTACTGGAATGTCCAGCAGTAGTCGTTTGTGACGCGGTCCAGGAGTTTAACTTTGGCTCCGGGTACGCTGCCGATTGGGCGTTCGAAGACATCGCGCACTCGGATATAACAGTTACGCGCGTAGATGGCTTCGAAGGAGTTGAACAGTGGCACAAAGTCCTGAAAAAAATATCTGATTATCAACGAACGAATACACATTGTTCATTTTTTATAGCTCAAGAAAAATTTTTAATTGACAGTTTTTTTATAAGTTAGGAACATCAATTTACCTTTTGTTTTTCCAGTTCAACCGCAGCTTTGTTTTTTTCGAAACCATACTTGCGCAGGAACTCCCGGAAATAGGCCATGACCATGAGCACGATCCAGGCAAAGTAGACTGACAACTGAATCATTTTGTTGCACTCTTCGAACTCGTTCGGCGATCGTTTTCCCTTGTTGCCGTTGGCGTCCATCTTTGACAAAACTTCCTAAAACCAAGTTTTTTTTAATTATCCCCGTTTTTGTCAGTTTTTATCTCACCAACTTTGCCGGACGTTCCTCCTTGAACCCCTCATCTGAGTCATTGGTTGACGTGCTGCAAGAGTGGGTACGCGAAGTCGGATACGATGGATTTTCTTCTTCCTCATCGTCTTCTTCTTCGTTTCTGTAAGCGAGTTCTAGGATATCGGTACGCTCCGAGAGCTTCTGTCTGACATAGTTTCCTATGGCATCGATCGTAACGCTCTTCTCTCGTCGACGATGACCGTTTCCGGAGCCGACAACACTCGGACCTTCGTCGCTGGACTTTGGCGATGGCATGCTTTAGAAAAATTTTATGGCGATTATTTTTGGGAAATTCGGTAAACACGTGAAAGAAGGAAGCGAGATTTTTTGAAACATATATGAAAGGTCAGTTTTCATCCATAATATTACTTTACTTGCACGAATGGAAAAAAAACGTAATGTCGGCACAGTACAGTTTTTTTTATCAATGAATACAATAATTTTCAATTTTGTGCCGTATTATCTATGTATTTTTGTGCAGCGATGTACGTGCGAATACAAAAATCGAACAGTTACTTTTGTTAAAAAAATTGGCAGGCTTTTGTAAAAGTTTTTGTAAAAAGGACCCTGTAACCCAGCTGTAAATAATTATCATAAACTTTTAAACGGCAAAAGGTTTAGTTTTTTTACAAAAGTAACAACATAAAAAAACTAAAAAACTTTAATATAAAAGATATCATACACTCATCATCATCATAGCAGAACAGTTAATTAATTTAATAAAAAACTTCAAAACAAACAAAAACATTGACTTTTCTTATTGTTTTTTTGCCGCCAGCCAACGCCAACCACGAACGAACAAATAAGGAAAGGTGATGCTGTGAGACCGACCGCAATCAAGGTTCGCAGTAATGATTGATCGATGGCGGCATCACTGGGGCGAGGGGGCGTCATGTGTCTCGTTATTCACATGCTTTTTACGGGGCGCAGCACGTTCTTCATTGCTCGTTGTTCGAATGTTTGCTTGAAAGTTTAACTAAGACGAGGGGCAAAGAAAATGAAAGTAGTCATGGAAAAAAACAAAGGCGTTAAAGACAATTTGTTACTGACTGTGCCAGTGTTATTTATTTTGCCACAGAACTATTCGCGGTTTTTTTTTATCTGAATGTTGTAACCAAGCAGTAAATTTAATGGTGACAAAATTATTACTAATATTTTGTTACATCACGCTCAAAGATTATCAGTTTTTTGTTTTCTTACAAAAATAAGTTAATCGTCTCAAAAAACACGTTTTTTTAAGATTGAAAGTTTTTTTTCAAAAAAAAAGTTTATTGTGCTTCAAAAACTTGATTTTTTTAGATTTGATTAAAAATTGAAAAATGCCGGGTGTTTTACATACCAACTTAAAAAAATAAGAACAACTTTAATATAATAATTTTCATGATCATTTTGTTTTGAAGTTTATGCCCCCGGTTTTTTGAGTCACCTTGAGCTAAATTTAAAAAAAAAAACAGTAAAAATCTGTCTGGGAATGCAGATTATCTAAATATTGACAATTTGGTACCACAAAAGCTGGATTTAAAATCCTACTGGAAATTATGTTGAGCTATAAACTATAAAAAGCTTCAGTTTTCGCTGACAACGGCTCACAAAAAAAGCGCAAATGAAAAGTGGCGAGATCAGGCTTTTACAACTTTGATAAGAAGCAACTAAGCACTTAGTTTTTTTACTTCGTTCGGGACACACCTCGACGCGAAAAATGATACATACGCTTCTTGGGACCTTATAGGTATTTTGTAGACCGGAGCCGTTGCATACCTTTCTTTGTCAGAAATTCCCAGAAGAAAAATCAGTGCATAAGAAGGTAGACAGTGTAGAGGGGGAATGCTTGGGTTAAAGACCAAAAAAAAGTCGATAAGTGATTGCTCCTGACTTGGCGATGGAGGCGACGCGTGTAGTATGATTGACCGAACAAAATGAGAAGGTATTTTTTTGTATAAAAAATTTTTTCTTCAAGAAAATAAAAACAATGAAAAAATAGTACACATGAACTGTTTGCAGTTTTTTTGTTGATGTCTGAATCGAAAAAAATTCTATCAACAAACAGTTATGACTTGCAAACAGTTATGACTTGGACTACCTGCTGTACATACCGACACATTCATCCAAAAACCAACCCAACCCTTTGTGGAAAATTCTGTCTGAGAATTGATATTGCTGGTGGATAACAGCACGGTATGTAGGCGCAATAAATGCAGTATACAGAAACTTGGCAGGCAAAGAAGTGATAATACATATTTTATGATTGTCGAAAACTTTTTTGTGAATAAAAAAATTGTTTGATGGAGTATAATTTATTTGTTATTATAATCCCCAATGAAACAGTTTTTTGGGCTTGAATGTCCGAACGGCTAAAATAAACCAGAACACATGATTTCTGGTTTATGATGAGTTACGGTAACTAATATAAACGTGGTTCAGTCAAAAAAAACAAAACACAACAGTGACTAAAATTGTTCAATGTTTTTTAATTTATAAAAACGTGTAAATCACTTTGTGCTTCTGTTTTTTTGTAAAATATTTTTTGAACACAAATGTTTTTTACGTTTTTTTTGAAGCCAAGTTTTCGAGATTTTCTTGACACTAGGTCAGGTAGATTATGTAATTATAACTAATGATTTTTCTTTGGTGATGGAAAATTTTTGTTTTAAAATATAATTTTTAATATATCTCCAAAGCAGTTTTTTTGGAATTTTTGTTGTGAGAATTTGGACCTCAAAAAAAAAACCAAAATATGAATACCAGTTAATTTCAATTTTTAAAACATATAATTTTAAAATATCCCAGAAACAAATGCAGACAATACAAGAATTCAAGATGCCAGTTAATGATCATGACATTACCACTGAGTGAATTGAAATACTAGATAAAAAGTAACACAAAAAAAATCCGGCGAGACAGTCGAATACATATTTGCAATCGATGATGACGGTGTTGGGTGTTGTGCACATGCTGCTGCAGCATCTGACGACACCCTTCCAACGCCCCCACCAACACCAGCACCACCTATGTGTTGTATACCAGTCTGCCTGACAACGAAGACATAATAGGCCAGACAACACCGTTCCCCTTTCCTATTCCTCTCTCCGGCGAAAAACTGACCTCTCCCTGGAAATGAAAGGAGAGAAAGTAAGTGCGTGCGTGTGCACCTGCTGGACCTGACCGAGATAAAGAAGTGCACGCAGCCAAGGTCCACTCGTGAGTCGTTGTACAGAACTAGCTGTACGACGAGATCTTCTGCCCGCGGGCAAGTACATGCACTTCAGTTTTGTATGCTTTGTGTCTAGTTGGAGATTTTTGACATCCCCAGCTACAACAAATATATTTCTTTCACCTACATACGGATGTCAGTTACGATCGATGCAAAAGAAAACACTAAAAAAAAACTTTCACCTACGTGTTTTTTATTTCTGTCAAAACATGATTTTTTTGTGTAGTGTGTTGTTGGCAGTTTTTGACTCTCTTGTGATGCGCTATGAGCATCAAAGCATCCAGCGTGAGATCGTGTTCATTGGTGAAGGCGTCAGTTGGGGGATACGATGGCACGAGGGATTGCAGAATGCCTGCGGCTATGTTCTCGATCAGAGTGGTCCAGTATTGGAGTTTAAGCTGGATGCTTGATTGTGAGGAGGATGTTTTGGGTGGTAACTCAGTTTTACCCATCTGGAATTACAATATGTTCCGTTAAAGAAATAATAACAGCACGCGAGCTACATAAACATTCTGTGAGTTAATAAACATTTAGTTGCCTCCAGCAAAGAATCAAATCAATGCTATGAACAGGTTGTTGACTCAACCGTCTCGTTTTCAAATCAATCCTCCCCCATTTCGTGTTAGCATTACCGATATTTCTCGCGCACCTGTTGAGAAATAGTCCAAGAAGGGATCACGATCACTTTTTTGAGAGCAAAACAAAAATAAACAAAGACTACCAAGGAACTTGCGTCACTGAACATTTGTTTTTTGGTGTTACGAAATTTAAAAAAGAATTCAGAACTTCCAATGCAAAATCAAAGTACTGGAGGATAAAAGTACAATCATGACATGGAAAATGCCCCCCTACTCAGTTTGTCATATAAGCAGAAAAATGACACGAGAACGCTGGAGTCCATAGAGATTTCGTTGTCAGGTAAAATTTTTGACAGCGTGTGTGGATCCCATCTGTTTGTTGCTAAACAACGTCCGCCTAGACAAAAAACATTTTTTGGCCGTTGTTGCTGTCTAAAATAAATACAGGTATGTCAATTTGTGGTTTCTGGACGTGAAGCTCTTTAGTATGGTTTTTGTTACTCAGGCGGACTCTGAGGTAAGGCTGACTGTCTATGTTTGGACTTTGCCATCATGTTCGATTCGTTCAGTTTAAAAAAAAAGTGTGCACAGAAACTTAAAAAAATTGATAAGTTTACCAGTCAAATTTTTTTATGTATTTATTTCACCGCATTTCTCTGTGGTTTCAACGTGGGATTCACTCAGTGTCTAAATTTGTTAGTTAATTCAATTCGTCAGGCCATCTCCGCGTTCATCTCTTGGCAGGTGCGAAGTCGTTGAGTGTAGCGTTGATGGAGTCTGTCAATGCAATACCAGTTGCTTTTTTTTACAACTGATCCGTAGTGTGGTCTTACGGAAGGAACGTACGTTCAGTTTCAGCAAGAAAAAAATTTTACCAACCATAAAATAACTTTATAATTTTTATGCTACTTATTATAAAAAATATTATTAGTTCATGTCTTTATGTAAAATTTTTCTACCGTGCAGCCCTTTTCCCAAAAATTCTGCATGTCATTCGTTCTTTTCTTTTTGCCATCAATGCCAAAGTCCAAGAAATCAAGCAGCCCTGACGGAGCAAGACAAGCACCCGCTGCTGAAAAGGAGGTCAAAAAACGAGAAAAAGTGAGTCACTCAAACGAAAAGGAAGACGTCAGGGCGCCCAGTATTTTACCCACCGTTTCTGTAAGTGTTGAACGTTCAGTTGCGTTGGGTCGTACAAAATCTCAGTCAGTTACATATATTTAGTGCTTCCACTGTGAAAAGAAGATGATACGAGAAGAAGGCAAGGTCGTTCTAGACCGATACTACTGCTCGAGTTGTGAACGCGAATATCGGATTCATCGATTTTCTCTTGCCAAGTTTGGCAGTGGTCCTCGTGTTTTGTCGTTTTTGTGAGTCGAACGGACAATAAAAAATCACTCTCACACAGATGGCCCCTGTTTTGTTTAATAATTTATGTTGAGACCTTACAAAATGTTGAAGTCGGACAGTTTATAATCAAAACGCCACAAAAATTATCGCTTTCCGCCGACACGAACAAAAAAGTTATTACATAACCGCTTCATCGCATAACTTTTGTCTGCGAGGTGAACGCACACCCAATAGATAAATAGGTAATCGTTACTTCTTGAGATACCGTAGCCGTCTATGGTACTCGTGAATGCCGTCGGCATACTTGACGTCAGCTTCGAGGAACTGCTTGAATGACCTGATGAAGAAATCAGTGTCCACGGTAAAATCAGCGCTCAGCAGGGCCGCGTGACGGATGTAATCGACGTGAAGGGCTTCGAATTGAACGCCACAGAAGGTGGGAAGTTTGATTCCGCGTCGATTGATGGCAAAGCGGAGCGATTTCTGAACACGGGGCCAAATGGCCTTCGGAATTATGAAGTTGAGAACTTTTCGGGCTGCGTTGGCGAACATTCCACTTAGACCGACCTGAAAGGGAAAATTAGGGTTGACTCGATGTCTGTGCTAAACAGTTTTTTACCTTGTAAATCTTGAAATCGACACCGGTAAGCTCAACGTCGCTGAAAACTCGGCTGTTTCTGAACTGGGGTTTGAGCACAACGCGAATGACACCATCCGCACTCAGAAGCTCATGGGTTTTGTTTTTACGGTAGAAAGACGCTCCAACGTCGCCTTCGAGGAGGAGAACAATTCCGTTACGATCGATTGTTACGTGCGGGCGTCTGAAAAAAAGACTCAAAACGTGTGTCAGTCATCAGTTATTTTTTGAACTTACTGGGTTAGGTTAGCCTTGAGAATGACCATGCAATCCGCGCAGATAACCCTGGCAAAAGGACGAATACTTTTGGGAACGTGCCGCAGATTAAAGGATTCAACAAATGAACCAAGGGATTTTTCGAAAACATGGTAGAGGAATGCGTTGGGCACGTATTCGCTGACGATGAGACCTGCCATCTGGAAAAAAACATTTTGAAGGAGTTTTATGGCCGATATTTATTTTTTTACCTGATCGCGAATTACGGTGACGTTGGCAAACTTGGGTCGGTCGATATCTGCTGTTTGGCCGTTGAGCACGATTCCACCATCGATGCCGAAGATTATATCCTAAAGAATTTTTTAACCTAATTTGGTCTTCAGTGTTTTTTATTTTTTTATTTTTTTTTAAATTACAGCTTTCAAAAAATGTATAAAGGCATTCAAAAGCAGAAAGTTCATTTTTGGAGAGTAGTTTTAAAAATAACAACAGAAAAATAGATTCCCAGAAAAAAAATTCTAGTTTTTGTGTATTTTACTGAATTTTAATTAACATTTATTTCAATTTATTACCTTGTTCGAAAAAGTAGGCGGAAATCTGAGCGTCAAGTCCGGAGCCCAGGTTCCGATATCGTTGAGCTGATTTCCAAAGCCCTGGAGGGCATCGTGCTCTTCCACGTAGTCATCTGGTTTTACGGTAACCTCATCACCATATTCCTCGCTTTCCGGGGTGCCAAAAAGGTCGCTGCACAGGTGATCTTCAATCTTGGGTTTTGGTCGACCACTGCTCAGCAGGTCACTGACTTCTGAACGACGAGTTTCGTTCCAGAATTTTTCAGACAGAATTTCTTCCTGTTGTTTTTCGAAAAAGGCGTTGAGCAAGTGGGGGAGCTGACAGATCTCTGCCTTGACTCGGTCTTCGATGCTTGAACCGATGAGTTCGCTGAACGAGTTGAGCTCGTCTGCTTTGTGACCGAAGAACTTGACACTCACCGGCACGTGACCTTTGCAGTTTGTTACCTGTAAAAAAAAAATTTTTTTACCTTTCATAATGCAGTTTAATTAATTCTTAAATTTTTTTCTGTTAAAACACTTTTTATTAATTGGTAGAATTTAGAATATTTTTATTGGTAAAAAAAACAAAACTGTAATTTTTTTAATAAGTAACATTAATTTCACGATATACGAAATAGTAACTCAGTTTCATAATAATTTTAACTCACCGTAATATTATTTCTGTTCTCTCCAAGACCCCTCTCGATGGCGACATCCATGTTAATAGTCCAATTAGTGAGCTTAGCGAGAGCGTGTCCCTCGGCTGAAAAAAACATGTCAATCGAGCAGTCTGCTTCTATCTCGACATCTGGCAGCGCCAATGTCAGGCTGACACCGCTGCCGTCGACAAAGCGTGTCGTAATGGTCGGCTGAAGGATGCGGGTGATGACTATGTTCTCTGCTTTGAAGCCGTAGGACTCTTCCTCGACGTTGGGGAGCACGAGGTGCAGCAGGAGTCGGGGAAGGGCCTTGGAAGCGAGGGCGGTCAGGTAGTCAGCGCCCTTCTGCGATACACGAATGTACAGGCCGGCAGAATGCGGCTGGGGGTCGTTGATTACGATCTCGTCGTAGAGCTTTCTGTGACGACGGGGATGCACTGTTGGAGGAAGTTCTTTGTCGTAGACCAGGACTGGGCCTGAATTTTTTGTTTTAAAAAATTAAAAAAAAAATTTTGTTGCAACGAATTTTTTACAGTTTTTTTGACATTTTTTAAACTTGATTTTTCTTGAATAATGCATTTTTAAAACTTGGTTTAGCTTGGTAAACTTGGTAAACTGCCTTCAGTTATTTTTCAAAAAAAAATAATGCCTATAAAAAATCATACCTTGGTCAAGTTCCATTGCCTGAGGCGCCAGTGAGTCCAAGCCAGTTGTTTCGGTGACCAACAGGTAAATTGTTGCTACAAGAATCCATGCGGAGGATTTTTGTTGCATTTTGTTAGGATACCCTAAAAATTGAACAAATATGGACCTCATAGTTAAATGCCTGAAAACATTTTAATCGGTTAAAAAAGAACAAAGAATTTTAAATAACAATAGATTTTTTTCATTTTCACACCCTTCATCCGGCCAGGAGATATAGGATCAAATCGATGCCGCGCTCGCTCAGCGACCGACCAGCAGGCGGCTGCTTGGTTCAATTGATGTTCAAAACATGTGGCCGACATCATTGATACAAGCAGCCATCGACCTGGTCGTCGTTTTCGTTCTCGCCGGCAGGGGAGGGGAAGAACATAAATAAATTCGGTCAAACATGCTACGAACAGGCTAAAACAATCGGGATCGAGACAACTGGGATATGTTGTTGTTCAGCCTCAAAAAAAAATCGACAGTTAACAGATGACTCATTGCTAGGGTGGAATGGTGGAAAAGAGCACCGGTGAACAGATGGTATGATTCGGAAAGTTTTTGGGGTCAAATCGTATAATATTTTGATAAAAAGAAATTTGTTTTTGGGATGAGATTTACAACCAATGTATTTGCTTTTGTGCATAAATATTTTGGTAAAAAATACACAGATGGTTAAAAATTAGTAAAAAAGTAGCAAATTTTTGACATCTTAAAAAATTAAAATAAAAAAATTCACCAAAAAAATATGAAATACAGTACAGTTTTTTTTATCAAGATTAAGTTTTCCAGAAAAAAATCTTATTACCAATTTAAAAATAATTTCTATAAAAGCAATTTTATACCATGCGTTACCTTCTTACAGTTTTTGAAAGCAAGTTAATCTCAATCCAGCCAATCCAGGAAGCATGACTGTTTTTTTCATACGAAAAACTAAGTTCGAAACAAAACGCCAGTTTACTCTCATCTGACACGAAAGGGGTCAAATAGACAACGACAGACGGCATCTGGATTTGATAAGGCACATGTATAAAAAAACAACAAGCCGACTGACATTTTTTACTTTTTATTCCCGTTGTCAGTTGCAGGCGCTCTCGACAGCGGGCATACGTCATTCAGTGGCACTTTTTGTCTTGTTGTGGTTGCTGCACTTTTATGTTTTAAGCAAATGATCGGAATCTTCAGTTTTTTTAATGCAACAAAATTTTTGATAAAGAAAAGAAAATCTTATAAAGGCAGTCGAAGAATTGAAAAACAAAATAAAATCTTGTATTTTTATCGTTGCGCAGTTTTGGCAAAGTGTCGACAACAAACTACATTTAGTTTGAATCGCGTTGCTTTTTTTTACTTTTTTCTTGTTCAATCGTTTCCCGCCTCAGGATCTATCCTGTTTGACGCATGGCGTTATCAGTGGACGTACTGGCAGCTCACTTTGCCCGACTCCACATTGAGGTGAAGGATGACTGGCTTGCTGTCGTCGCTGAATGGATTTCTACGCAATGGAGGCCGCATTTTGCTGATTCTGCTTGGGTTCGTTCTCGAAGTACCGCAGTTTATCTTTTTTTGTATTTTTATAGGATTCCGTTCAAAATCAGCTCTGTAGCGTTGCTGTGGATCAATTTTTGAGCTCGGAATTGGCCGCGTCGTCGAAGGCTGTTTTTTCATGGCCGCAGGATGGGAGAAGTGCGATTTCGGGATTTTTTGTTTTTGAGGTGGGTTTTATAGTTGACAAGTACCATCAGTAAAATTTTTTTTGACGTTTGACTATCACATTTTGAGGTTTTTTTGGCGTCGGGAAAAATATATGTTGCTGTATTTTTTTTTCACAGCCGAAACACCGCTGGCAGTTTTTATAAAAAAACAAGAATTCAAAATCTGGTTGAACATTGTTTTGAATTTTTTAGTTTTTTTTATTTGTTGAGTCGTTTCCAGTTTTCTGTTTTTTTTCAGGTTAAATCCGCGATCGACATTTCCACATCCATGTGGACGCAGCTTCGAGCGGAGACACACCAGGATGCCGATTTTGGATTCTTCGAAGCTCTGGCCAACGACGAAGAAACAGTCGACGGCACCCAGGCTGGGGGACGGCAGCGGGCGTCTGCTAGAGGCGGAAACGGGGGAGAAGGCAACGCTTGGTACTCAAAAGTACGTCGTACTTGGATAACAGTTTTTTTTTAATTTCAATTAAATTTTTGGATTTCAGAAAGCCGCTAGGATGATCCTATTTGAGTTGTCTGACGGCAGGGAAACGATACGGGCGATCGAATATCGTTCGATACCGGCGATCACGCTGCCCATTGCTCCGGGGGCTAAGGTGCGTTTTTTTGTTGGTATTTCGATTTCATTTTAAAAAATGGTTACACCAGTGTTTTTTTGAAGCAAAAATTTTTTTTGCTTTTTATATGGCCAGTTTTTTAGCTCCTCCTCCACGGCACGATCCGTTCCCGAAATCGAATTCTCTGGCTGACGGCCGCCAATTGCCAGTTACTCGGGGGCGAATGCCCTTCCTACCGTCATGCAAACCGCCTGGAAGCTGTCCTTGGTCGTCGGATGGGGCTCGAAAAGTACCTCAACGAACAACCCCCTCCGAACACCGCTCCAGATGCACCCAGTGTATCCAGACCAGTTGGAAACGCAGAAAACGCTCCAAGTCAGGATCTCCAGCGATTGACGATCGTAAACGAAACCCAGCGACTTCCGCTCCGTCCAGTGAATCTTGTTACGCCCCAGGCGACTTCTCAGGGACAAAGTAGGCCTCCAACAAGGACTACAGTAGTCCAGGCGCCTGATAACGTGGTTTACGATACTTTGGCCGTCGCAGGAGGTCAGCCTGCGCCGAGAACTTCGCTCCCGCCTTTGCTGTCGAATTTGAGGGTTCCCAGTCGACCGAGGAACACTTCTACCGTCCAAGGGGATTCTGGCCAGCCAGCAGAAGACCCATCTCTGTTCCAACGACCTTCAATGGCATCTGTCGCTCAACGAAGGTCAGATCCTGTCGGGACTTCTTTGACAACTTCCCTGGATTCACCCAGACCCCAGCAAACACTTCCAAGACCGTCTGCCGTAATCCAGAACAATGATGACGTGGTTTACGATACCATGGCGGTTGGAAGGGGTCAGCCTGGGCCGAGAACTTCTCTACCACCGTTGCTGGCAAGTTTGAGGGAACCCCGACGGTCGAGGACGATGGCACCCGTTCAAGAGACCCTAGCCGTCGAAGAAGATCCTGAAGAAGGTCCATCGGTGTTCCAACGACCTTCAATGGATTCTGGGGTGCGACGAAGGTCAGATCCGGCTGGTTTGAAGACAGCTGAAGACGTTGTCATGGATTCTGCTGTGGCGATGGATGACAGGATGGTCAGAGGATCGCCAGTGACTGGAAATGGACTATCGTCGTCTAGGGGATCCGGGGGAGGATCTCCTTCTGCAAGGCACGGTGGATCGGGTGATAAAAGGTTTGTAGGATTTTTTGGAAAAAATTTTTTTTAAAACACGTTTTGACCAAACTTCATAACGCAGTTTTAAGAATTGCAGATTGGAAACTGCAAAAAAATTTTTACAAAAAATCGATCTAAAAAACAACGGATTTTTACCATTTTTTTTTCATTAAAAAATGAATTTCGAACAAATCGTACGATCATTTTTTTTGATTTCTTTGAACTGACAAAATGAAAGAATTTTAATCGCAGCAGTGAAAAATTTTGACTTAAAAAAGCTTGCTTTGTCAGTTTTTCATTTTCCAAATTTTTCAGTTTTCCCAAGAATTCCTTCCGTAACCTCATGCGCCAAGCCTCCCAGGCCCACCACCCGTCTCCGTCGACTTCTCACCGAACAACTCTGCTCACAGAAGACGACATCGAATCCCAGGCCCTCGACCCCCTGCCTCCGCCTCCGCTCGAGGAAAACGACTTTGAATGGAGCGATGACGAACTTGATGAGCCAAAGTTGCCGACGAGGAATTCCACAACTCAGCCGGCGACCACAATTCTTGGAGTTCCAAGGGACAGTTCGACGCCAAAAACCGGGACCACCCAGGAAGTCGAGCGAAAGACCACCGGGGTCGTTTCGCCGACTTTTGTGAACCCTTTCGCGAAGAAGACGCCTTCAACGGGTCCTTCGGGGGGCAAGAGACCTTTGTCGGTTGTCAGCGGGCAGAAGAAGGCGACGTTGTCCGCGAGGACTGTCAAACCGGAACCCTCGAGCGAGGAAGACGATATTTTGGTGGGTTTTTTGACTTTCGAATTTACTGCTACAGTTATAAAAATTTTGCAAGAAAAATAAATATCTGTTTTCAGTTTGTAAAAGAAGTATCCACACGATCAGCCCGGTTCTCACCGCCCTCGTCTTCCCGGCAAGATTTTGAGGACGCATCTTCGACGACGTCAACGACCTTGGAGGCGTTTTCCTTCGCGTCGCCCAAAGTCAAGCGTCAGAGGTCTTTGGCGACTCCTACAACGTCCAAAAATCTGAGTTTCAACCCATCGACGGCGGGAAATGACGATGATCCACTAGTGCAAAAGTTCAGACAACTGAAACTCTTCAAAATCACAGAAGCCATCCGGAAAATGAGATTCAGCCTTGGATCACAGCGAATGCACGTTTGCGTGAGTTTTTTTTATTGCTGTATCCACCGCGAAAATTTTTTTGGCTCTACAAAACGATGTCACCTGTTTTTTTTTGCAGGCAATAACCCAAAAAATCCTAGAACCATTCCGAATCGAAGACAACGAATGGACGATGAAGATCCGGATTTTTGATGAATCCTCCGACGGCATCGCCTGTTTTGTCGCGCATTCGCTGCTCTGCGACCTGATTACGATGACCCCGCTCGAAGCCACCGTGAGTAAATTCACCAGAGAATGCGGAAATCAGTTTTTTGAATAATTTTTAGGCAATCAAAAACAGCACGAACCTGGAGAAGAGACGCGAAGGCACGCTGAAGATGCAGTCCCTCGACAGCCAGATCCATCGCTGCGACCTGGTCTTTGAAATTGAGTTCTTCACGGGGAATCGAGCGACACCAAAGATTGTCGGGCTTCAGACACTCGCGCAGATGCTAATGTAGACAGATTGAGAAACAACTTGTTCAATTGTTACCACACTTGTGGGACGGGTGTGTTGCATGTTGGAAAATAAAATTAAAAAATGTTTTGTAGCTGGGTTTTTTGTAATTTTTTTTGCACTTAATTCTAAAACTCAATGAAAATCTGTTACGTAAAAATCATTCTGTAACTAAAAACTATATTTATAAAAATATTTTTTGTTGACTTCTCTCGTATTTTGGGTTATACAGTTAAAAAGTCCGAATTACAATAATTTTTTTAGGCAAAACATAAAAAAACGCCAAAAAAACGTACATATAAGACGCGAACAATAAAATTTTTTTTGTCACCCTTTTTTTGTCATATTTGTGATTTTGCAGTTTTCATAATTCTTGGCTTCTTTTAGAAGTAAAACTTTAAAAAAGTCATTATAAAAAGGGTGACAAAAAATTTTTTATTGTCCGCGTCGTTTTTGGCATTTTTTATGTTTAGCCAAAAAAGTTTATTGTATTTCGGAGTTTTTTCTAAATTCCGAATTGTACCAAAAAAAGCTCTATTTCATAACGAGATTTCGAGATAACGCTTTCTTAGTTTTTTCGACGAACAAACTGTTTTTGATTGAAAAACAGAATCACCATAAACTTTTTTTGTCCATATCAAAATATATATAAATGTATCTTGATAAACAGTTTACAGTGCCTCCTAACATCTGGTCTAATGATAACTAACCACTGAGTAATGGTGAAATAAATAAAATAAATAAATAAAAACAGTTTACAAAAAAACGAGATCATTTAACGCGGGCAATTCCGAGGTCCTTGAGATGTGACTCGATGATATTGAACCGCAGTTCAAAGTTCTTTGGCGTCGATTCGACGAAATTCTGCGCCTTCGTCTCCCAGTCGAACAGCGTGACGAATGGGTAAGCGTGGACGAGTTCGGCAGCCTTTGCTTTGATGCCATCGTTCATCATGCCGATTTTCCAGTTGCTGGTGGCGAAATCGTTGAGCGTGGCCTTGGGAATGGTCGAGAACTCGACGACCGGCGTCGGATAGGAGACCTTGATGACGTTGCCATCGCTGCCACGGGCCTCGAACTGCTTGCCTGATCCAAAGTAGGCACTGATGCATCTTACGAACGTGTCCATAAAATCTTTCATTAACTAAAAAAAGTATTATTGTATAAAACGGATTTTTTTGATGATTTAAAAAAAACTCACTACAACGGCGTCCTCGTATCTCGCAATGTTGAGAGTGTAATCCAGGCCGGCGACGACGAAGAACCGAGAGATGGCGCAGTTGTTGAGCATGGGGTCGTTTGGGTCGCTGAAGAGTTCATTCACCCACCGAGGATCCGACGGGTAGCTCACGTCCAGGTGCACGATGTTGAAAAAATCCAAATTCATTCGCAGGAATAACGTGTCGGAAATCAGACAGAAGCTCCTGGATTTTTCCCGTGTCAGGACAGGATTTGACAGTTTCAACTGATTTCGACTGTTTTCCAGAAAGAAAGTCCAGTCATCGTCCTCAGGCGTCCACATGTCCTCGTGCTTCTAAAAATCAAGCGTGCGTCAGTTATAAAAATTTGAAAAAAAAAGAAATTTACCATCGGATCGTGAGAGGGTTCCATCTGATACGGGAAAATAAGAGGGCAATCAAGAGTGTTCAGAGACCACGCCGGAGGCTCGACTTTGGACTGATTGACCACAGACGTGGACGAGCGGTCGATGGGTATGGGCTCGGCGGGCATTGCAGGCTCCTCGCGGGTCACGTGTGTCGAGGGCGTCGACCGCATCGCCGATCTCGTCGGAACCGAGGAGAGAAGCGCAACAGGTGACGGACTGGGCGGGGGCTCCACGTCCCGGTGAGCATCCATCTCCGGAGGACGTTGATAGGCCTAAAAAAGTATAAAACAGTGATTATTTGATACAAAATGCTTTTTAAAATAAATAAATTCTTACCGAGGTGGCAGGTGCGAGCGTGGAAGGCACACGATCCGGGTGCGCCGGTGGGGCATACGTAATTTGATTCGGTGGCACAGGAACTGCAGAATTCGGACGCGGACGCCTCGGCGGTTCAGATGCTCCAAGCTGAGGCAAACGAACGCTCGTCTGCTGGTCTCGGAACGAAGCAGTTGTACGATAAGGACCCTAAAAAAACAAACGTCAAAAATCGTAACTTGGACTCAAAAATGAAAAATATTTAAAGTCAAACCAACCATCAAAGAAGCGCGAGGAATCGCAGGTGCCGGTGACATACCGTAGCCGGGAATGTCCAGACCATGTCGGGGTCGTGGGATGAACGTCGGAGGACGATGGTGCACTGCCCGAGGCCGGAAAGGCTGAGACGAAAAAGAACGTCCGTGAGGCGAGTGTGGGCGATCGCTGCTTCCTCGATGACTGAAGCCATTCCGGGAATTTTGATGCCGATGGGGGCTCGGAGATCGATGACGGTGATTGGACGAACCGTTTCTGGAAGCCTGAAAAATGTGTGAAATTTAGTTTTGTCTTTTTTAGAACCGAAAACATTCGTGCATACAGTGTATTTTGAGTCCCGGAACGAAAAAAAGGAAAACAAAAACGTTATTAAACTATACCAGTTATTTTAGGCTCAAAAATGAGAAATAAGAACAAAAAAAAGAACGTAAAACATGGTTTTGAGTCATTTTTAGACCAAAAAATTTCAAGTACAAAAAATTTATCAGTTTTTTAGGCTTAAAAGTAGAAAAAAGGAAATCATCGTATCTGGTATTTTTGGAGTCCAAAAAAGAAAAAAAAATTTGTATTCACTTTTTAGGCTTAAAACTGCAAAGATAAATAACATAACAGTTTTTTAGGCCTAAAATCAAACAAAAAATTCACGTCATCCAGCGGGCGTTTCCGAGACGAAGACGGGCCACCAAGATCCCTTTCCACAGAACGTCGACTTTCTGAAGCCGGAACCAACGGAGGGCGGGTGCTTTCCGGAGGACGGACAGCCGCTTCATCGAGTTCGGGCTCAGGCGGGCGACCGATTGAGTCGACATGTCCATTGACAACCGGTGGCGGGGCCGGAGTCGGGGCCAAGGCCGGAGTCGGGATCGAGGCCGGAGTCGGGGCCGGAGTCGGGGTTGATAGCGGTGAGAATTCAGACGGCTGGACCACGGGAAATTTCTGATTCTCTCTGTCAAGCGCATTGTACCTGGCCCAGGGATCCTCGGGAGATGGCGTACGTCTCTCAATAATCCTCGGATCGACGGGTTTCTTCCGCTTCTTCTCCACCGGCGGCATAACGGCCGGCGCGAGTTCCGAGGAGATAGCAACCTTCTTTGCCTTGCGCTGCTTTTCGACGGCTGTGGCGGCAAACTCGATGAAGATCCAGAGATCCCGGAGCACGCCTCCATCCTGCTCGCAGCGGTCGCGCACCATCTGGATGAACGTCTGGCGCCGGTCGGCTTCTGGGATCGCTTCGAACTTGACGATGATCTCTTCAAGCATCTTGCAGACCGCCCGTTCATTCTTGCTCAGGAGCTTGTTGAAAATCTTGAAATGCTCGCCAACCTTGTTTTTGAAACATTCCTTGCAGTTGTCTGTGACGTAGTCTGAAAGAAAAGATTTTTGAAAAAAATATTTAAAAAAATTTTATAAAAACGAATCAGTGAAATAAAAAAAACTTACTATAAAGAGTCCGTCCGGTCTTCAACTCCAGCGGATCACGAAAAAGCGTTTCAAAATCCATAGAAAAGTGAGGGTATAGGACGAATTACAAAAGAAATGGAATGCCAGAAGGAGAAAGCTAAAAAAGCGAAACTCACATCAGAAAAGCAAAAAAAAATCAGACGAAACAATTTTTAACAGCTCTGGCAAAGTGTCCCCAACAAAATCTGATTTTTATAATTTTTTTCTTGTTCAATCGTTTCTTTCTCGGGCTTCCGCAGAATCTTTCCTGTTTTACCTGATTTGGCGTTATCATTGGAAGTTTTAGCAGCCTACATTGTCCAGGTAAGCATTGAGGTAAAGGATGACTTAGCTGAGTGGATTTAGGCGCAGTGGAATCCACAATTTGCTGATTTTTCTTGGAATACATGCCACAGTTTATCTACTTTCTATTTTTTTAAATTGGTTCAAAATTAGCTCTGTAGCGTTGTTGTCAATCAATTATTGAACTCGGAGTTGGTTGTCGAAAGCGTAATTTCAGGATTTTTTGAGGGGGTTTTATGTTTTTTTTTTAAATATGTACATGGCAATCCAGTTATATTTTTTTTTGCAAAACAAGAAGAAACGAAGCGTAAACCAAATTTTAGAAAAAAATAGGAAGAGCGAGGCAGCCTAAATAAGGTTCGTGACTGTGATCCGGATCGGTCGAGGAATAGTCGCCAACTATTTCGGTTTTTTGTTTTCTTTAGTATCACCTAGACCAACGAATGTCTGAGAACGTCCGGCGCGGCGGATTCCATGACGGCATCGACCGGTTTAGAAGAGTGGACCACCATCGTCGCTGGACTCACTCAGTTTTTTTTCGTAAAAATTTTTTTTTGTAAAATAAAAACTTACGTTTAGACAACATCCGGGCAATATTTATGAGCACGATTGCATCAAAGCACTGATATGTTTGAAAAAGTTTGAGTTCATAATGATCATCTTGGCTTAAAACAGTTTACTCGAATAAAAACAGATTCACTCATTGCAAGAAACGCTTCTTTTTACGATCGGCACCTTACATCACTTTTTGATCCTGTGATAACAATATTATTTACTGCGTGTGTAAAATTAAAAAAAAAACACTACAAGAAATTATAAAATGTAACCAGGTTTCGACAATTTTAACAGTAATTTAATTATACCAAAGCGTTCTAATACGCAAACAGGCATACATTTTAAAAACTGAATGGTATGGGATTTTGCTTTAAATAATTTGAAAAAAATGAAGTTGATCAAGTTTGGTTCAAATTTTCATGTTTGAAAAGCGCCAAAAAACACCCAACATAATTGCTTTCCCGTGACAAACAGGCGGTTAAAAAAGTAAAAAACAACCAGATACTTTTTGTTCGTCATGAACCAGACTTCCTCGTCTCTGCTTGTTTTTTTTATTGCAGCGTCGTCTCTCGTATGCACACCCCTAGGCAGCGACTCACGAGCCCCGACTCTCAAAAAACAGACAGCTTGCGTGTTTTTGTGTTTCATCGTGTCTGCCCGTTCAGAGCCTCGGGTGTCGCGAGTGTTTGCGATGTTGCACGGGGCGACGAAGGGAACGCACAAAAAAACAAGTGACTGCACGGACACCCAAAACGAGCCGACACCAGGGGTCGCGGAGAGCAGGAAACGGACGACGTTCACGTGTGTTTTTGTTTTTTTTCTGGGGTGAGAAAAAAGTGGGTTAACCAGAAAAGAAAAGAAAAGAAGCCCCGAGGGCAGCGGTGTAGCATTTTGTGTGCTTTTTTGGAGGAGAAGACAATGCAGCCACTTGCTCTGCCCGTTCAGAGCCTCGGGTGTCGCGAGTGTTTGCGATGTTGCACGGGGCGACGAAGGGAACGCACAAAAAAACAAGTGACTGCACGGACACCCAAAACGAGCCGACACCAGGGGTCGCGGAGAGCAGGAAACGGACGACGTTCACGTGTGTTTTTGTTTTTTTTCTGGGGTGAGAAAAAAGTGGGTTAACCAGAAAAGAAAAGAAAAGAAGCCCCGAGGGCAGCGGTGTAGCATTTTGTGTGCTTTTTTGGAGGAGAAGACAATGCAGCCACTTGCTCTGCCCGTTCAGAGCCTCGGGTGTCGCGAGTGTTTGCGATGTTGCACGGGGCGACGAAGGGAACGCACAAAAAAACAAGTGACTGCACGGACACCCAAAACGAGCCGACACCAGGGGTCGCGGAGAGCAGGAAACGGACGACGTTCACGTGTGTTTTTGTTTTTTTTCTGGGGTGAGAAAAAAGTGGGTTAACCAGAAAAGAAAAGAAAAGAAGCCCCGAGGGCAGCGGTGTAGCATTTTGTGTGCTTTTTTGGAGGAGAAGACAATGCAGCCACTTGCTCTGCCCGTTCAGAGCCTCGGGTGTCGCGAGTGTTTGCGATGTTGCACGGGGCGACGAAGGGAACGCACAAAAAAACAAGTGACTGCACGGACACCCAAAACGAGCCGACACCAGGGGTCGCGGAGAGCAGGAAACGGACGACGTTCACGTGTGTTTTTGTTTTTTTTCTGGGGTGAGAAAAAAGTGGGTTAACCAGAAAAGAAAAGAAAAGAAGCCCCGAGGGCAGCGGTGTAGCATTTTGTGTGCTTTTTTGGAGGAGAAGACAATGCAGCCACTTGCTCCCCTTCGGCGACGAGTGTGTTGCTTTTGTTTTTGAGACTGCCCAGGTGCATGATGCGTGTGGCTGGCAGAGAAAAGATCTGCGTGGCAGCGAGCAATTAACGACAATTAAGAAAAAGAGGCTCCGGACACGGCCGACTTTTGAGGCGGTCGAGTGACGAGTGTTTTCGCGGCGGAGGTGTCGAAAAGGAACACCGCCAACACGAGGGAACAAAAGTCAGTTCTTCGCAGGCAGCACGGTGCTCTCGTCACCCAGATCTGGTCGGGTTCCTCCACGAGCCTCCACGTCGACTACCGCCACTTCAGGCCCCTGCCCAGCCCCACAGTAGTACATCGGGGCTCACGTAAAAGTGCACCCGCGAATTGGATGCGTTGTTCGTCCGTCGCAAAAGGGCGGGTGCACTTTTCATTGGCTTCGGTGGTTTCACGCGTCCGCGGATTTCCTGCGCCTTGGGAAACTGTAACTCTGCATTTATCACTGTACGCAACTTTGGTATGGTATCATGCCTATCGATCTTCTCCGTCAGCAAAGACAAAACACTTTTTAACTGTCAAGCATTGAATATCGTGCTTCAGCGAACAGTCGGCTGCATTTTTGCGCTGCGAGCCCCCTTTTTAGATCCCCGAGCTACCCAACTTCTGATCCGTACAATCTGGTTGCGTCGCCCGCGGACATGTTCCCTGCTGTCTCCGACTGTAGCAAGAGAGTTGTTTTCGTCGCAGATAACAGCCGACAGTCGGCGTCTCTTCTGTCTGTTCTCCGTGCTCCAAAACTCCAAAACAACCCCCGCTGAAACCCCGGCAACTGAACGCGCTCAAAACAACGCTGTCTGCTCCTGGCCGTGTTTTTGGCTGCGTGCGTGTTTGCTCCGGCCCGGGGTGGATGTGTTTGTTTGTTCCGCGTTTTTTGAGACAACAACCGCACTCAAATCAAGCCGAGTTCTACCGCAGACGGCCGCGTGAACTATAAACACCATTTAACCGCATAATTGTGAGGATCGTGTGACAGTCGGGGTTACGATTGGAAAGTGTCGGTCGTTAATTGACGCGACCGACACTTTTCTCATTTTTTTGTGTCGCGCAGGGCGATTGATATTTTTGGACTTTGGAGGGGGTTACATGTTTCATTTCCGGGCGTGGACAACAATGAGGAGCTTGTAATTGGTGAATGGGGAGAGGGGTTAAGCGCGAGGTATTTTTTGTAAAACTCGTTCCTTTCACCTGGCAGCAATTGTAACTGTCCGCATTCAATCGTGGACCTTTTAGGCGTCAAAAAACAGTCTACTCCAGAATCGGTGTTTTTTAATTTGTGAACACGGCGAGACTATTTGCAGAGCATTGCATCGTGTTTGGCCCCTGTTTTGGTTCCGGGTGCGCATACTCTGGTCGTTCCTGAGATTTTTGAGCGCTAGCCAAAACGAGTCGCCTCCCAGATATTTTTTTGCAAAAATGAGAGTATAAATGTTGGATCAGTGTCAAAGTGTTGTTATTTTTTATGCATTGCGGGCGACGGCGGCTGTCGACTGCCGTTGCCTGTTGTTTTCGTGAACTCCCTGGATTAGCAACCTGGCGACTTTGATCCTGTTTTTTATTCCGTGTCTGCTTGAAACAAAAATATTTTTTAAACTGTTATGAAATTTTTTTTGATTTTTTGGCTGAAAATATTTAAAACTGAGGGTTCAAGTTTAGAACATAATCAACCAACAACACCTGCCACTTTTTCTTATCACGGTATGCTCGGGAGTGAACCCACTTCAATCGAGGCTTTCGGTTCAATCGTTTCTCTGAACTCGGTGACGGCGGCGGTCGCGGAGACCATCGGCAGTCGACTGGCTCGTAAGTATTTTTGATCTGTCGGTGACTGTACCGTATTTTTGAATCCAAAATATTTTATTAGTAATCTAAGCAAATAAAAACACTGATATTTTTTCAGGTCAGATCCCCGGCGTCAACCGGCGCGTGTACTACTGCCAGCGTTGCCTCAACCACGGTCGGGCCGAGCCGCGGAAGAATCACAAGTGCGACTGTCCCTTTGCCGCCTGCGATTTGACGGGGGATATAGGAGTAATCAACATTGAAGAGCACACGACACTTATGCATGCGGCTTGTCGGAGTTGTAGCAGACAGTCATAACTGATAGCAATCGCAAATGCGTTATTGCGTTTGAGTAACATAAAAACAAAAATTAACTGCACAATGAAGTAAATTTTTGTCCATGTAGTATTTTTTTTCTTATTTTGTAAAAAAAATAAACAAACTGTAGTAGTTCTCTATGCCACTCGCGATAGATACTTTACTCACAAGCAAAGACCTGTAACCAATACATATAATACAACATACAACAGGTCCAATCACTACCTCAACAAGGGTGGAGTTCCGTCGGGTTGAGGTCTTTGGGTTGCTCTGGGCTTGCCTTCGGCCGGGCGTCGATCACGCAGCCAACGAACACGACCGCTCGCGGCGACAGACAAAACAACAACTGAGACAATAGGAAAGGGAAATACAGGAAACAATTATTCTACGCGAGATACGAATGCGCACGCGTTGCACCAACTCGTACTCGCGTAACACTTCCCTCTCTCAACAGAAACGGACAATAAGGGCTGAATCATGGGACAGGGGCAAATCTCCTTCCTGAGACGTCGTCGTCGGATTCACCCTGCGACGGGTAGTCGTCGGGACACGTTTCCTTGCAAACACTCTGCGTCTGCGGCTTCTCGAAATCCGGCGTCGGTTTCGGTTGTCGTCCAAGAGTGCTTCGGCAGGACTGATGTTACCGGAAACCATCTTGCTGGGACTGGTTCGGATGCTGCGCAGCATCAGGCGGACTGCTTCCTGCAGGTCCACCACATCGGCGTTCATCTTCAGTCCATCCGTGAGCATGTGCCCGTATCGCTCGGCTGGATACGGCAGGGACGGACAATGCTGGATGCTTTGAACATCTTCAATCGTAGGCAATAGTGCTGGGTGCGCTGCCTTCGCACGTGGCACGCACTTGCCTTCGGTGATAACAGGAACACTCGCTATCACCACTTTCCCCTCCTTTTTGACATTGCACTGGCTTGCAATCGTCTGGGGTACCGCTTCTGCTCGTCCTTCAAACTTGACTTTCGAGAGCTGGTCATCGTTGGCTGCTTCTGCGATCCGCACGGCAAGGGTCCGACCGGCCTGGTCACCCTTCCGTTCATGAATGGTCGCTGCACCGATGTGATCCTGGGATCCTGCGAAGTCGTCGAATTGATGGCACGTGCACTCCTTGACATATAGACACGACCATCGGGTTTTCTGCTGATTGACCCTGGCCTCCTGGATCGATGATCGCTTTGAGACTGCAACCGCTCCGATTGCTGGCCCTGCAGCTTTCGCGGCAAGCGGTTTGCTCTTCTTCGCATCCTTCTCGGGCTCGGTCGTGAGATCTGTCTTGTTCGGAGTTGCGGGCATGGCTTGGATCGGCTTCTCGTCACCTCTGTAGGTCGCCGAATCCTCTCGTCACCAATGTAGTAGTTCTCTATGCCACTCGCGATAGATACTTTACTCACAAGCAAAGACCTGTAACCAATACATATAATACAACATACAACAGGTCCAATCACTACCTCAACAAGGGTGGAGTTCCGTCGGGTTGAGGTCTTTGGGTTGCTCTGGGCTTGCCTTCGGCCGGGCGTCGATCACGCAGCCAACGAACACGACCGCTCGCGGCGACAGACAAAACAACAACTGAGACAATAGGAAAGGGAAATACAGGAAACAATTATTCTACGCGAGATACGAATGCGCACGCGTTGCACCAACTCGTACTCGCGTAACACAAACAAATAAGCGAATTTCATCAGACAAACATAATTTCACTGATTTCCGCAACGGTTTTATGTATTTGTTTTATGATTTACTGGCAACGTGAAAATTTTCACGCATTCACTGCAGGACCAATGGCCGTGAGTCTCGGGGGCCGTACTTTTAACGCACTTTTAAAAACACTGTAGTTGCGTTTGTCAAAATCTGAGTTTAAAAACTGCGTCAAGCTGAATTGAAAACTGAAAGCGCATGTTCCTTGCTCGGCAAAATGTTTTTCTTTGTTTTTCAAACTTGTCGGCTAGTTTCAGTTGTTTGTTATGTGTTTGCCGAATTGCGCGTAATTTGTGTGCCAACTTGGCTGCCCAAAAAAAAACAATTTTTGGGAACACACTAGCACAAACGTTTGTAAACGGAGTGGAACAAGTTTTGTTGTTGCAACTTTTTTTTCAAAGTGTTAATAATAAATTAAAATAACTGCACGCCGTTTGATAACACCACGTGTGTTTTGTTTTTCGTTAACACCTGTGAAACAAATCAAAGCAAGTTTTGATTGGCAATTTGCATAAAACAGCAGCATGATATCATTTTCACCTGTTCTGATGTTTTTAGAATGTTTACAAATGTACCACTGAATAGTGCTTTTAATCGGTTCAAAAACAGAAGAATTGTGTTTTGTCACAAAAAAATTCGAAGTAAAACTGTCCGATATATGTTTTTGGTTTACCTGGCCATAATATGCGTTGCCAGTCCGCCAGCTTTGTTTACAATATTGGTGTGAAAAAACTATCTTTGTTTTTCGAGGCCGCGCAAAAAGCCCGATGCATAGTTGATGCCTTCCTGCTTCTCGATAAAGCCGCCGTTTTCAACACAAACCCTTCCCCCGTCGCCGCCAGGGTCGCAAACACGGCCAAGTGTGCGTTGGCAATGTAGCGCTGTTTACAAGTGTTTTTAGGGTGGGGAGAGAGTTTTCCGGCGCTGCAGTCGTTTTTCGAGCCGCGGTTCCGTGTTTGCCGCCGCCAGTGTCGTCTACAGTTAATCCCTGTTATTCGGAGGCACGCGTGCGTCTGCCGCGGCGGCACGTTGACGGAGCGTGTATTTTTAATTTGTTTTTTTGTTGAGGGAAGTTTGGAGCGATTTACAAACAGTTTGCAAGCTGTCTGTGGGCTTTGATGAATTCAAAAACATTTTGCGAGACAGTGGTTGTTGATCTTTGGGGCCTTGTGTTACTTCCCGGTTGGTTCACTGTGGAGTTGAAACTTCAAACCGAAAACAAAACAGAAACTGAAATCTTTATTTTTTTTGCAAGTTTGCTTAATTCTACAACATGAAAACAAATTTTGTCGTTTTTTAACCGCACTGATTTGCTTTGAAGCCTTTTAAAAATGCTGGAATGCGCTGTCAAGTTCTCGCAATTAACGGCGATGCAAAAAACAACCGCTCAAAAGTTGCACGGGACGTTTCGAGTTTCCTCCTCATTGCAGCGCGTTTTGAACTGCTGCCAAATGACGCTGCGTGCCACCCGGCGTTCGTGCCACGCTGCCAGCTGTTTTCCAGGGCCCAGTGGACGACCGCCCGCCTCGCTGGCCGCAGTTATGTTGCACGTTTGTCATTTTTGCAACCCGCTCTTGGCGACATTGCTTGGTTTGCTCTGTCACTGAAGGTAGAGCAGCTACCTTCGTGATGTGGCTTGCGTTCACTGTACTCGCGAAGAAAATAGTCGGATTTCACATGGACACTTTTACAACGTCATTTTTCTTTTAAAGCTTTCAAATCCGTTTAAACCTTTCAATTCAATGTTGTCATTTTTTTCTGAAACAAAAAACTCGTTCTCTGGTCTTTGTGAAAAATTACCCTAATCCTAAACTGAGCGAGAGTTGCTTTATATTCTGATTTCCTTATGTGTTCGCTCCGGATTTCCCGCCTTTGTCTGGGTGTGTGCCGTGCGTGAACCTCCCAAGCCCCGCCCCTGCCGCGACTCGGTGCCAAACTCGGGTGCACCGTTACTCTGTCTCCACGACTCCCTGACTCCAGTCGTTTTTCTTGCAGCTCTCGAATCCGATGAAAATGTCCCAGATGCAGCTCTTCGCTGGACTGAACCCGCTCCAGTTTCCGCCAAACTCGGCTTCGGCCTTCTCCTTCGGCGGCTTTCCGCCTTTCAAGGAGGGCGTCAGCTATACAAGTGCGTAGGGGGCAGGGGTGGAAAAAGGGGTTAACTGTAAAGACTCTGTGTGCTACAGTAATTAAATTTAGTGTAAGTGTAACTTATTATTTATAAAGTTGTGTTTCAGAACGCATCCCGAACTGCCAAAAGTGCGGTCAACACGGACGCAAGTCCCGGCTGAAGGGCCACAAGCGGGTCTGTCCCTTCAAGGACTGCGAGTGCCCCAAGTGCCAGGTGGTCTCCGAGCGGCAGAGACTCATGGCGGACCAGATCAAGATCCGCCGTCGCCAGCGCAAGGACACGCTCATGAACATGACGCGGGAGAAGATCACCGCCACGCTCAACGCCGCCGCCGCGGTGGCTGCTTCCCAGCCGCTGCCCTACCTCAACAACCTGTCCGCGCTCTGTGAGTCTATTTCTGTTTTGATTACTGATTCACAGTTTTCCTTTCAGACAGTCAACTGCAAGCCCCCGGCTTCGGTGCAGGATTGCCTCCGACCACCTCCTCGACGACCTCCCAGATCCCGCTCAACTTCCAGTCCTGTCTGCCCCCTGTAACGACCGTTTCTGAGACCTCTAGTTTTCTTCCCAGCCTGGCCCCGGCCCCGGCCTCCCAATCCGGCCCCGGGGACTTGCTCAAGGCGTTCATGGCATCGCTCCCGTCGACTGTCGACCTGTCTTCCGTGCTCCAGGGCTCTTCGACGACCGTTTCGCCGCCCAAGGTCACGGAGACGGTGGTGTCACCTACGAGCAGCCTCTGCAGCCCCACGATGCCGTTGCCCCCGACTTCCTTCGGCGCTCCCGGACTTTTGCCTTCGCACGATCAATTGCTGGCTTTCCTATCAAATATCCAGCTGGCAAGTGGCTCTAGCTCCCTCGCCGGCACTCCGACTACCCCGAAGATGTTTCCTGAACTGTCTTCCCCGTCTGCTCAGACGTCTTCTGTCTCACCTCCGAGCCGTTTTTCTTTTTCTTCCGTTTCTGAGAAAACTGGAGACCGTTCGATTTCACCTCCCGGAATCGTGTCGGCTGGTTTTGAACAAGCTTTGGCCTGACAATTTGTGTAAACTGTTACAATTGGTTGCTTTTTGGAATTTGTACACTGAGTTTTGTTCCTCGTTCAATGATTGCTCGTTCCATTGGTCATTCATTCTATGTTACCTCGTGATGAATTTTTGAATGTTTTAATGTGGTGCAAATTGTTTTGTAATGCGTCCACAAGATGTTGTAATTGTGAAGGATCGTATCTTGGAGATAAATTTTATTGTCGATGAAGGAATTTTTATGGGGTTTTTTTGGAAATCGGGGAAAGTCATTTTGTAATATCGAACAGGTTTCAAAATTTGGAGCGACATTGAAAACAATAAAAAAAAGTTTTATTTTTTTACGTTTTCTTAAAAAGCTGTTTTTTGTCAATCCGGTGATCAGTTTTTTTCCACAAATTCCACAAGTTTTTTTTATCCGTGTTCATTTACTGCTCTTTTTACCTAATTACAATAAATAAAATTTCATAGTCTTCTTTTTTTAACGAACAGACAACAAAAAAAAGCCGTCACACGCTCTTTTTTTGTCTGTTTGTCAAACAGACTTTTTTCACATCAATGTTTTTGTTTTTTACTTCTATTTTTTCTACTTGTTCCTCGTTCCTTGTTTGATGGTATTTTTATTTGTTCATTTCAGTCTACACTTTGAAATTATAGTAGTATTTTTTGACGTACATAGGATATCAAAAATTATAGACCTAGGGTAGGGGGGCGACGTGATGTAAATGTGCACTACAAAAAAAATATGTTTTTTACTGTATACAACGTCATGAATACTGTAACTGTTATTTAAATTAAACTGAATACGATTCGATTTTTCGAGTAAGTTGAATCTAAACTGTGTCTTTTTTTGCGTTGATAAATGATAATTTTTAATCGCTACAGTATACGCCAGATTAACTGTGTTGACCTAAGTATAAAATTGTTTTGTTCATACGATAGATCTTTGATAGCAAAAAGCACTTCACTTCCGCTTTCATAGGTATTGTACTACTTTTTTTCTTCTTTTTCAACAGACGTGTGAAAAAAAGAAAGAATGTAATAAATAATTGTTATTTTTACTGAAATTTATATTTTTTAACGACCGAACCCTAAAGGTGCATGTATATTAGCGTGATTTGTTATTTTGTTGTCTACCGTATAGACTAACCAGGATATTTTTAATCTTGCAGTAAAAAATTGTTGTTGTTGTTGATATTTTTTATGTTATTATTATTATACTAAATTGTTATAACATCATTGACGTATCTACAAACCCGGATGATGAGGGTTCACAGAACTTTGATCACAACAGGGCATGAAAGGATATTGTACTGGATTTTGTAAGTCTAGGGAATTTTATATTCCAGACAAAAATCACGTTAGCAGTTTAAAAAAATTATACATTTTGTAAAATGATAAAAACAATAAAAGAACTGAAATGTAAAAATCGAAGCGTAAAACAGGTATATAATATCTCATCAGTGAACCTAAATTTTAAACACAAAAAAAATTATAATATTAATATTAATTATAAATATTCAAAAACTGTTATGCATGATATTTGCTGAAAAAAATGAAAAGCAGAAACTGGAACAAATGATTTTTTTACTTTGTCTGTGTTTGAAAATAAACTACAGTTATCTTGTCGAAACAATTTTTTCATGTCTGGATATAAGTGATTTCATAGTTTTGTTTGGATAGCCCGTTGAAATTAAAAAAACTGTCGCTCGACATTTTGCATCACCAATAATTTTTTTAAACAAATAATAATAAAAAAAACTGAGGGGGGGGGGTTTTCGTTGTAAACCAAAAAGCTAAATTTTTGCCATGCTTAATCAGCAAGGTTCCCTTGATTCAGTCACTTTTACAAGTAAACAGTTTTTGAGACTGAATTTTCAATTCCCATCCGTTTGTGACGGTTTTTTAAATCACAAAAAATATTGTTTTATTTTTCTATGGTTGATTTATGACTATAGGAAGCGTTTTGAAGTGTCGAGTTTTTTATTTATTTATTTATTTATTTATTTCACCATTACTCAGTGGTTAGTTATCATTAGACCAGATGTTAGGAGGCACAAATGACGTCCACGTAGGTTGTCGAGTTTTATATGTATACTTTGTCTAACGAATAAAAAAAAATATTTCATGGTTCTTTGAAATAAAACCCGTTAGAAGGCTTGGCTTGATTTTTATGAATTACCCGTTTTTCGACATGCCGTTCGTATCCTTTTCGGACAATTTTTTTCAGCTCATTATCAGTGTTTCAAATCAAACTTTTAAAGCCAACACAAAAGAATTAAAAAAAACTGTCAAATTTATGAATTTGAGTTTTTGGTATTTGCTTTTATCATTTTTGCATTGTTGAACTTTTTTTTACCCGTTTTGTAATTTTAATTGTCGCCGTATACATAATAACTTCAAAATATAAATCTTAAAAAATGGATAATTAAAAACAAAAACAATTTCTGGTTTCCATTCAATTATTTTAATATTTACTGTATTGATAATTTTGTAAAAATAGCTCACAAAACTGTTCAAATCTTGAAACTTAAAAAATAGTGGAATGGGGAAAAATTTGTTATATCAAAATAGTAAAAAACTGACCAGTGTTTTATTTTTTGTGAATTAACTACATCTGTATCAGAATTGAAATCTTATACACTGAAATATTCTCCCGTGTTTGTAACCTATAAATGATACAAATTGATCTGTTTTTGTTTCGTTTTTTTTTGTTTTTTCAACGTCTGTAACTCGATTATGGTTTTTAAACACACGGTGCCATTTTTTATCTAAAAAAATATTGTTGTAAGTTATTTACCGTTGTTTTAAAATCATTAACAAACTTGTATTTAAAGAAATGCCAGTTTTTTTTAAACCAAAAAAGCTTTCAATAAATGAAAATGTTTGTTACAAAATTATTTGCAGTTGCAAACTTGTTTGCATGACTGCCAGCCAACAAGTTTACTAAATATGATATAAGTGATCTCATACATACAAACAAAGTTGCAGTTAGTTTTGTTCACCCCCGTTGTTTACTTTTTGCTTTTCATCAGAGTTGTCGATCGAGCCAAAATTGTCGAGTCGAGCTTTTTTTGTTTATGTCGCGCGAACATTGCATGCAGGTTTGTCGCACATTGCATGCATGTTGTTCACGTATTGATTACCTGTAATACTCTTACCACATTCATACGACAAAAAAATGACTGACGTATGTCATCGTATTTCATTTACTAAATATTTGTACCCAAAAACATAAAAAAACAACTTTCGTTTCCAACAACATCCCAGTCTACTTCCATATACTAATACAGTCAACCGAGAAGAAAAAAACATAAATAATATGTTCACTAACGCATAAACACGGAATCTATATACATACTGTGTTAGTAGTAATAATACGTATTTCACATTTGCGAGCCTTTTCACGTTGTTTTTTCGCTAACTTGAACAGGCATGTAAACACACTTGGGGAATGAAAAAACAAAAGGCTCCGTAAAAAAGTCAGTCAAAGAGATGGAGAGGGTGAAATTAGTTATTGTACATATAAAATTGTATGTTAATACTACTTGGCATTAACCAGGACCCCAGCTTGTTTTCGAAAATTTTCCATTTTTTTGGTCTCAAAATAATAATAATAATAATAATAAAAAGAAGAAAATTACGACTTTTGCGCTGGGATTGTTTTGTTTCCGGGTGGATATATTATATGACACAGAAAAAAACAATTGAAAGTCATGCAAAAAAAAGGATGAATAGAACGCATACATATTTTACTTCTTCTTCTTGTTCATCTTCTTCGTAGACAAAAAAAAGTAATAATGCGCTTGAATTCATTCTCTTTCCTTTTCACATCACATCAGAAATGAAGAACTCAGAGTTATAATATACATTTTTTTGGACGGTAGCGGGTGGCAAAACAAGCTGACCAAAATAAAATAATGTAAAAAATTTTGATAAAACAAAAGAAGATTAAGGGAAGCAAAAAAAGTAAACAACTTTTGTTTTGTAGAATTTTTTTTGACTTTATGTTCACACAATTTGTAAAATATGCTGGTACGGAAAATATGAATACATTATGGTATGTATTTTTTAGGTGGTTGGTTTTTCAAAATGTCTGGCGGGAGAAGAACGGGGAAAGCCACGCATACATATTTGATTTTTGTATGCTTGCAGGTTTAAAAAAAAGTAAAATAAAATAATAATTATTTTGAAACTAAAATAAACGAATACCGTTTCAAAAATATTTTAGCATTGTAAAACCAAAGTCAAACAATTGCATTTGACATTTGTTATAAAAGACCATTACTTTTATCAAACAGTGAGAAGTTGCAGTTTTTGTGTAGTCTTCCGGCCGGAATACGGTATGTAATGTACAGCAACTACGCAGATATTTTATATGATGAGCGTTAAAAATCAAGATTAACGTTGCAAAATAAGTAAATCATTTTTTAAAACATCTGGGCAGTTAAATGAATAAATTTTATGGCACTTCGGTAACACTAGCAATATATTATGCATGATCTAAAACATACGGTAGAAATTAAAGACAACGTATGTATGTTACTAGTATATTGCCGAAGTTTTTATTTAATATTTAAATTTCATTAACAGAATTTGCAGAAAAACTTCCTTGTTTCAATGTTTTAGGCATTATGCAACATAATAGTAGTGCTTGGAGTAAGTTAAGAGGCAGTCCACGACAGGATTTCGGACCGAGGACAAGGCTTTTTTACACTTTCAAATGTTTTGAGCCAGAATTGTTCCCCACCCCTAGGAAGGTCTAAAACCGCAATACACAGATTTTTAAAAAAATCGGAATCTGTAGTTTTGGCTTCTGGAAGGTTTTGACACAAGTTGATGCCACGCGCTGCGTTCATGAGTAAAAAAGCTGAAAATTTTTTTAGGGGGGTTTTTAAGGAAGGGGAACACGGTGTCGTAGTCAGATTTTTTTATCGTTACGGTAAGTGCCAATTTTAGGCTTAATTGTTTGGTTTTTTGGCCACCACAGGTTGGGTATTCAGATGTGCCTACAATGATATATCCTATCTTCTTCCCCGTGTTTTTACGCCTCGAATGATGTATAACACAAAATTTTAAAAGTTGGATAAAGTTGTCATTTTTGACTATTTTTGACGCACACCCGAGTAAAAAGCGCGCGCACCGTCTCTTTTTCGCCTCGCTGGTCGAAAAAGTGATGCGCGCGCACGTAACAGGAGTCAACTTTGAAAAATTGTCCTGATGTCATTTTTTGTTTTTAATGCTTGCGGTTACTTTGCTGGGTTTGGGCATGTCCCAAAGATTGTTTTCAGCCATTTTTCCTTTTTATCGGTTAATTTTGCGCAGTGCTGCAGGCAACAAAAGAAACATGAACTTTCAAATGCCGTAACTGATCGGAAATTTATGCAATAAAGAGCACAAGTAGCTTAAAACAATCTTTGGGACATGCCCAAACCCAGCAAAGTAACCGCAAGCAATAAAAACAAAAACTGACTTCAGGACAATTTTTCAAAGTTGACTCCTGTTACGTGCGCGCGCATCACTTTTTCGACCAGCGAGGCGAAAAAGAGACGGTGCGCGCGCTTTTTACTCGAGTGCGCGTCAAAAATAGTCAAAAATGACAACTTTATCCAACTTTTAAAATTTTGTGTTATACATCATTCGAGGCGTAAAAACACGGGGAAGAAGATAGGATATATCATCGTAGGCACATCTAAATACCCAACCTGTGGTGGCCAAAAAACCAAACAAGTAAGCCTAAAATTGGCACTTACCGTAACGATAAAAAAAATCTGACTACGACACCGTGTTCCCCTTCCCTAAAAACCCCCCTAAAAAAATTTTCAGCTTTTTTACTCATGAACGCAGCGCATGGCATCAACTTGTGTCAAAACCTTCCAGAAGCCAAAACTACAGATTCCGATTTTTTTAAAAATCTGTGTATTGCGGTTTTAGACCTTCCAAGGGGTGGGGAACAATTCTGGCTTAAAACATTTGAAAGTGTAAAAAAGCCTTGTCCTCGTTTCCCCCTTGTTCCTAAATCCTGTCGTGGACTGTCTCTTAAATCATGAAACCGCGGTAAATTGTATTATGATGTTTTACGTATGCCAGTGATGTTTAGAAAGACTGGATATTTTTACCAATTTCCTGAGGGTCAAAACCTGATTATTGTAATTTACAAATGTACATATTTATTAAATTCGTAACAGTCATATTATGATATTACTGTAGAAATAAAGGTAATAAAATGAGTAAAGTATGTCATAGTAAAAATATTTGTTATGCATTTATTAGCGTGCAATTTTTTAAACCTTGACTGCACTGGCTTATACAGTGGTCTGCAAAAAGATAGGGCCACCCCCAAAAAGGGCGTTTCTGACGTTCGTTGAAGAGTTAGAAAAAATCTGTTTTGAGGAATGAATTCAGCGTCCCAGGAAACCCTAATAACGTTCTGATACCCGTGATTCAAGGTCGTTGTAAAAAAAAATTAAGCAAAGTAGGATTTTTTTGCTTTGCAAAAAGATAGGGCCACTTTGATAAAAAAATTCTTTGGAGACCAAGTTATTGACCAATACAGGAGTTACGGTATTATTTAATTACTATCAGTATAACAAGCATAAAAAATGTAGAAACCCGGTCGGACAACCTGCGCTTTGATAGTCTTCAAGCCGATTCTCCCTATCAAGCTCCTCAACATCGATTAGGGGATCCTGGTGGTCCGTTACGTGGTCGTATTGTCTTGTGTTGTTATAAAAAGTTTAGGTAGGGATGCAGTAAGTGTTGTTATAATGATATAGGCATCAAACAGCGACCTTAAAACCCCAGGAAAATGTTTTTTGTAACGGAATTACCCTCGATTTCAACGATTTCCGGTACATTCACGCGTGGTTTGGTTGAAATAGGTGCGGTTTAAAGCGGTTTTGTGCATGAATGTTTAGAAACAAGCTGTAGGAACATTTTGGTATGATTTTGAATTTAACCTCGGGATTAGTAATATCAGCGAGAAGTGTAGCGTTTTCAATGAACCTGAGTAATTTATCGGCTATCAAAGTTAATAATGTTACCTATGATGAAAGCAAGGTTTATCGCTTTTGTTGTGTTCTACAACCCTAAATAAGTATTTCAAAAACGAAGCAGAATTTTATGCTCTATTGACGTCACCGCAAAGACGATAGGAACTTTGACCAAAATTCGTAAAAATTTATGCATAAATGAAAAACTCTGAGTGAACGATGCTTCGTTTTGGCTAAAGTGTCATGTACGCCAAAATGTTCCTACAGCTTGTTTCTTAACGTTCATGCACAAAACCGCTTTAAACCGCACCTATTTCAACCAAACCACGCGTGGATGTACCGGAAATCGTTAAAATCGAGGGTAATTCAGTTACAAAAAACATTTTCCTGGGGTTTTAAGGTCGCTGTTTGAGGCCTATATCATTATAACAATACTTACTGCATCCCTGCCTAAACTTTTTATAACAACACAAGACAATACGACCACGTAACAGACCACCAGGATCCCGTAATCGATGTTGAGGAGCTCGATAGGGAGAATCGGCTTGCAGACTATCAAAGCGCAGGTTGTTCGACCGGGTTTCTACATTTTTTATGTTTGTTATACTGCTAGTAATTAAAAAATACCGTAACTCCTGTATTGGTCAATAACTTGGTCTCCAAAGATTTTTTTTATCAAAGTGGCCCTATCTTTTTGCAGAGCAAAAAAATCCTACTTTGCTTAATTTTTTTTTACAACGACCTTGAATCACGGGTATCAGAACGTTATTAGGGTTTCCTGGGACACTGAATTCATTCCTCAAAGCAGATTTTGTCTAACTCTTCAACGAACGTCAGAAACGCCCTTTTTGGGGGTGGTCCTATCTTTTTGCAGACCACTGTAGTAAATCTTTACAATGCACCCCCAGTTTTTTAAACTTTAGTGTTAGTGCGAAACACTACAGTAATTTTTGATGATAGAGCATGTTTTAAAATTAACAATTTTTTAACCCACGTCACGGATTGCATCTTTGTTCCTGCTTTTTTTTTAATTATGATTACTTTTATGTCGTAAAAAAATTAAGAAATAATTTGTAGACATGGTGGGTTACAATTGTGGTTTCACTGACGTCAAATAGTGAAGTTGTACAATGTATGGCATTTATATCTACGTAGTGTTAGGTAAGACATAAGGTAAATACGTCCTGAATACCAAATACAAACCTCTGTGACACTGTTTGGTGACGAAATCTTTTTGTTACCACGTAGATGCAAAGGCTTGCATGGTTTGAGATTTGAATGACTTTAAAAGTTAAAAAATCCGAATTTGAAAACAAAATAAAAAATGAGTTTTTTTTTATAATTTTTTGTGCAATAAAAATGAGTTTTTTATAAAAAGGGTTTCTTTGATTTTTTTTCAAATTACATAAGTAACCAAAAATTTTACTATTGCTGTAAGGAATAACACAGTGATAAAAAATATACATTACATGTAAGTCTAATCAACTTATAGGACGATAAATACGCGAGATAAAAACAAAAAAAAAGGAATTTCTTTGTTTTTTATTTCCAAGCACCCCATCTTTTTGCGTGGAATACAAATTCTTTTTTTTTTCAAACATCTAATCAAAGTTCAGAAAGCAGACATAGAAAAAAAAGTGAAGTAGGATAAAAATGAACAAGAAACAAAAAACAAAAAAACAAAAAGTACATGTTCAAACATGGAAAAAAAGGAAGAAAAAAGGAAGTAAAATGAAAGACACTTCGTCGGCGGGCGTCTGTCGGGCTGTTCACAGATGATGTCGTTCACTCGTTTATGTGGGTGATAAAAATAATTCTAAACAAGAGAAAAAAAAACAAAGTTAATGCAAAAATGCGTAGTTAAAAATTAGAAATTTATTTCTTTTCATGTTGCAATACAGTAATTTGTATACACTTTTTAAAACAGAAGGTGGTGTCAAACCGAGCAGACGTCAACAAATGCACGGGGAAGAGGTACGACGGTTGTTGTCGACTGTTGAGGAATGGGACTCGTCGAGGGGGGCTGACTTGGTGATGTCAGGATTTCTTGGGTTGAAGAATTCTCAGAAGACATGGATTTTACAAAACTACCGTTGTCGAGATTGTCTTGGGCCTTCTGGAGCTGAATATTTGATAGGAAAGCCAGCAATTGATCGTGCGAAGGCAAAAGTCCGGGAGCGCCGAAGGAAGTCGGGGGCAACGGCATCGTGGGGCTGCAGAGGCTGCTCGTAGGTGACACCACCGTCTCCGTGACCTTGGGCGGCGAAACGGTCGTCGAAGAGCCCTGGAGCACGGAAGACAGGTCGACAGTCGACGGGAGCGATGCCATGAACGCCTTGAGCAAGTCCCCGGGGCCGGACTGGGGGGCCGGGGCCGGGGCCAGGCTGGGAAGAAAACTAGAGGTCTCAGAAACGGTCGTTACAGGGGGCAGACAGGACTGGAAGTTGAGCGGGATCTGGGAGGTCGTCGAGGAGGTGGTCGGAGGCAATCCTGCACCGAAGCCGGGGGCTTGCAGTTGACTGTCTGAAAGGAAAACTGTGAATCAGTAATCAAAACAGAAATAGACACACAGAGCGCGGACAGGTTGTTGAGGTAGGGCAGCGGCTGGGAAGCAGCCACCGCGGCGGCGGCGTTGAGCGTGGCGGTGATCTTCTCCCGCGTCATGTTCATGAGCGTGTCCTTGCGCTGGCGACGGCGGATCTTGATCTGGTCCGCCATGAGTCTCTGCCGCTCGGAGACCACCTGGCACTTGGGGCACTCGCAGTCCTTGAAGGGACAGACCCGCTTGTGGCCCTTCAGCCGGGACTTGCGTCCGTGTTGACCGCACTTTTGGCAGTTCGGGATGCGTTCTGAAACACAACTTTATAAATAATAAGTTACACTTACACTTAAATTTAATTACTGTAGCACACAGAGTCTTTACTGTTAACCCCTTTTTCCACCCATGCCCCCTACGCACTTGTATAGCTGACGCCCTCCTTGAAAGGCGGAAAGCCGCCGAAGGAGAAGGCCGAAGCCGAGTTTGGCGGAAACTGGAGCGGGTTCAGTCCAGCGAAGAGCTGCATCTGGGACATTTTCATCGGATTCGAGAGCTGCAAGAAAAACGACTGGAGTCAGGGAGTCGTGGAGACAGAGTAACGGTGCACCCGAGTTTGGCACCGAGTCGCGGCAGGGGCGGGGCTTGGGAGGTTCACGCACGGCACACACCCAGACAAAGGCGGGAAATCCGGAGCGAACACATAAGGAAATCAGAATATAAAGCAACTCTCGCTCAGTTTAGGATTAGGGTAATTTTTCACAAAGACCAGAGAACGAGTTTTTTGTTTCAGAAAAAAATGACAACATTGAATTGAAAGGTTTAAACGGATTTGAAAGCTTTAAAAGAAAAATGACGTTGTAAAAGTGTCCATGTGAAATCCGACTATTTTCTTCGCGAGTACAGTGAACGCAAGCCACATCACGAAGGTAGCTGCTCTACCTTCAGTGACAGAGCAAACCAAGCAATGTCGCCAAGAGCGGGTTGCAAAAATGACAAACGTGCAACATAACTGCGGCCAGCGAGGCGGGCGGTCGTCCACTGGGCCCTGGAAAACAGCTGGCAGCGTGGCACGAACGCCGGGTGGCACGCAGCGTCATTTGGCAGCAGTTCAAAACGCGCTGCAATGAGGAGGAAACTCGAAACGTCCCGTGCAACTTTTGAGCGGTTGTTTTTTGCATCGCCGTTAATTGCGAGAACTTGACAGCGCATTCCAGCATTTTTAAAAGGCTTCAAAGCAATTCAGTGCGGTTAAAAATCGACAAAATTTGCTTTCATGTTGTATTAAGCAAACTTGCAAAAAAAATAAAGATTTCAGTTTCTGTTTTGTTTTCGGTTTGAAGTTTCAACTCCACAGTTAACCGACCGGGAAGTAACACAAGGCCCCAAAGATCAACAACCACTGTCTCGCAAAATGTTTTTGAATTCATCAAAGCCCACAGACAGCTTGCAAACTGTTTGTAAATCGCTCCAAACTTCCCTCAACAAAAAAACAAATTAAAAATACACGCTCCGTCAACGTGCCGCCGCGGCAGACGCACGCGTGCCTCCGAATAACAGGGATTAACTGTAGACGACACTGGCGGCGGCAAACACGGAACCGCGGCTCGAAAAACGACTGCGGCGCCGGAAAACTCTCTCCCCACCCTAAAAACACTTGTAAACAGCGCTACATTGCCAACGCACACTTGGCCGTGTTTGCGACCCTGGCGGCGACGGGGGAAGGGTTTGTGTTGAAAACGGCGGCTTTATCGAGAAGCAGGAAGGCATCAACTATGCATCGGGCTTTTTGCGCGGCCTCGAAAAACAAAGATAGTTTTTTCACACCAATATTGTAAACAAAGCTGGCGGACTGGCAACGCATATTATGGCCAGGTAAATATCGGACAATTTTATTTCGAATTTTTTGTGACAAAACACAATTCTTCTGTTTTAGAACCGATTAAAAAGCACTATTCAGTGGTACATTTGTAAACATTCTAAAAACATCAGAACAGGTGAAAATGATATCATGCTGCTGTTTTATGCAAATTGCCAATCAAAGCTTGCTTTGATTTGTTTCACAGGTGTTAACGAAAAACAAAACACACGTGGCAGTAAATTTTCTTAGAAAAAAAAACCGTTTTAACAACAATACTTATGTTATAATAGTTCAACTGATTACCGGCCTAGCGAGGTAAATTTTTGGTCTACATTAAATATGTATGCTCTTTTGTTTTATGAGACCTCTCTGCATTCTGAAATGACAAAAAAAGAACATTTTAAAAAGTTTGTTAAATTTTAAAAATACATGACAAATTTCAAAAATGTTACATGCATCTCTCACATCAGAGTTGATTACTATGTGACAAATCCACGGATTGCACCCAAAATCTTTCCCAATCCGACAGCAAAGCTATCATATATCCTTGGTGTCAATCCGATTTTGACTTATAAGAGTAACATAAAACAGTGTTGCAGACATCGTGACGCCATGATTAAAGATTTTGCCTCCGGGAAAAAGACAGGCCAAGAGTTCAAGAAAAATGTGTCTATGTATGTATAACATGAGAATAGTAGCAAGTAGCAAATCGCCTTTGGCTGGGATTGAAACACTCAAATCAGACAGAAGTGGCGAGCGTGCGTATGCGAGGTATCAGCTGGGATAATGCGTGTTTTCAAGTGTTGAAAACACTAGCCGATAGTAGGTGTTGTTTGAACGACTACACTATGATCGTTGGAGTAGATAAAGAATGCAAATCTATTTTAAGGGCAGGTAAAATATTTTAAATCATTAAAAATGTCAAAGTTTTCAGTACGTTACAGTTCATTTCATTTAATTAAATATTAACGAAATGTATAGAAAATTTCAAAAAATTATAAATTTTAAAAACCAGCAAGCAGCAAGTGTATCGGCCTTCTCAAAGCTAAGTTTCTATTTATTAAGATGTTAGAACCTTATTACCCATCCCATTTAATGAATTATATATAAATTATAAATACATAAGTAATATAAAAATTTACTGAAACGATTCAAAGTCAGATTATTTTTATTTTTATTGAATATTTAGAAAAAAATTTAAAAATTGAACCTAAATTCGCAGAAAATTTAAAACAAAATTTGATTTGTTTAAGGAACGCATTAGTTATACCAATTTCACAATCCTACAAACAGCCACCCTTTCATAATTTACAAAACATGCAACATTGCATCAACAACCGATACCCTTAAATCTGAATAAGCGTCTTTTTTTCTAGTTTCTTGCTCCAATATACCACATTTAAATTCAAAGAACACAGCCTGTGCATTTACTAAATTAATGTAACAACGTTCTTTGAACAATCCGACGTGCTAATCCAGTGTTTAAAGTACGCCCCCACCAGTACATACACCTTTCACTAAGATTGAAGTGTTTGAAGCTGCTTATCCCAGAAAATAACTCAATATTCAAAATGTGTTTCCGGGACACAACGCGGTATACAATGCTACAGTTTATAATAATTAAAAGCATTGCTAAAAAAAATCAAAAACACGTTCACTCACCTCCCTTTACTCTTTCCAGACACGCTATTTCTGTCGCGTTTTTAGCATACGGCATACCAATAGACGTGTTCGCTTCTGTAGCAGGCAGCAAAAAGTTTACAGAAGATGCACTATCGTCAAAACGTTCAGTGTCTTCTAACTCGTGAAGCTGGCTGTTTAGGGCGCGGCGTTTTTCGACGAGGATGCACTTCTGGCACTCGCAGGCGGCAAAGGGACAGTCGCACTTGTGATTCTTCCGCGGCTCGGCCCGACCGTGGTTGAGGCAACGCTGGCAGTAGTACACGCGCCGGTTGACGCCGGGGATCTGACCTGAAAAAATATCAGTTTTTTTATTTGCTGAGATTACTAATAAAATATTTTGAATTCAAAAATACGGTACAGTCACCGACAGATCAAAAATACTTACGAGCCAGTCGACTGCCGATGGTCTCCGCGACCGCCGCCGTCACCGAGTTCAGAGAAACGATTGAACCGAAAGCTTCGATTGAAGTGGGTTCGCTCCCGAGCATACCGTGATAAGAAAAAGTGGCAGGTGTAGTTAGTTGATTATGTTCTAAACTTGAACGCTCAGTTTTAAATATTTCCGGCCAAAAAATCAAAAAAATTTCCACAACAGTTTAAAAAAATATTTTTGTTTCAAGCAGACACGGAATAAAAAACAGGAGAGTCTCGAAGTCGCCAGGTTGCTAATCCAGGGAGTTCACGAAAACAACACGCAACGGCAGTCGACAGCCGCCGTCGCCCGGCAATGCATAAAAAATAACAACACTTTGACACTGATCCAACATTTATACTCTCATTTTTGCAAAAAAATATCTGGGAGGCGACTCGTTTTGGCTAGCGCTCAAAAATCTCAGGAACGACCAGAGTATGCGCACCCGGAACCAAAACAGGGGCCAAACACGATGCAATGCTCTGCAAATAGTCTCGCCGTGTTCACAAATTAAAAAACACCGATTCTGGAGTAGACTGTTTTTTGACGCCTAAAAGGTCCACGATTGAATGCGGACAGTTACAATTGCTGCCAGGTGAAAGGAACGAGTTTTACAAAAAATACCTCGCGCTTAACCCCTCTCCCCATTCACCAATTACAAGCTCCTCATTGTTGTCCACGCCCGGAAATGAAACATGTAACCCCCTCCAAAGTCCAAAAATATCAATCGCCCTGCGCGACACAAAAAAATGAGAAAAGTGTCGGTCGCGTCAATTAACGACCGACACTTTCCAATCGTAACCCCGACTGTCACACGATCCTCACAATTATGCGGTTAAATGGTGTTTATAGTTCACGCGGCCGTCTGCGGTAGAACTCGGCTTGATTTGAGTGCGGTTGTTGTCTCAAAAAACGCGGAACAAACAAACACATCCACCCCGGGCCGGAGCAAACACGCACGCAGCCAAAAACACGGCCAGGAGCAGACAGCGTTGTTTTGAGCGCGTTCAGTTGCCGGGGTTTCAGCGGGGGTTGTTTTGGAGTTTTGGAGCACGGAGAACAGACAGAAGAGACGCCGACTGTCGGCTGTTATCTGCGACGAAAACAACTCTCTTGCTACAGTCGGAGACAGCAGGGAACATGTCCGCGGGCGACGCAACCAGATTGTACGGATCAGAAGTTGGGTAGCTCGGGGATCTAAAAAGGGGGCTCGCAGCGCAAAAATGCAGCCGACTGTTCGCTGAAGCACGATATTCAATGCTTGACAGTTAAAAAGTGTTTTGTCTTTGCTGACGGAGAAGATCGATAGGCATGATACCATACAAAAGTTGCGTACAGTGATAAATGCAGAGTTACAGTTTCCCAAGGCGCAGGAAATCCGCGGACGCGTGAAACCACCGAAGCCAATGAAAAGTGCACCCGCCCTTTTGCGACGGACGAACAACGCATCCAATTCGCGGGTGCACTTTTACGTGAGCCCCGATGTACTACTGTGGGGCTGGGCAGGGGCCTGATGTGGCGGTAGTCGACGTGGAGGCTCGTGGAGGAACCCGACCAGATCTGGGTGACGAGAGCACCGTGCTGCCTGCGAAGAACTGACTTTTGTTCTCTCGGGTTGGCGGTGTTCCTTTTCGACACCTCCGCCGCGAAAACACTCGTCACTCGACCGCCTCAAAAGTCGGCCGTGTCCGGAGCCTCTTTTTCTTAATTGTCGTTAATTGCTCGCTGCCACGCAGATCTTTTCTCTGCCAGCCACACGCATCATGCACCTGGGCAGTCTCAAAAACAAAAGCAACACACTCGTCGCCGAAGGGGAGCAAGTGGCTGCATTGTCTTCTCCTCCAAAAAAAGCACACAAAATGCTACACCGCTGCCCTCGGGGCTTCTTTTCTTTTCTTTTCTGGTTAACCCACTTTTTTCTCACCCCAGAAAAAAAACAAAAACACACGTGAACGTCGTCCGTTTCCTGCTCTCCGCGACCCCTGGTGTCGGCTCGTTTTGGGTGTCCGTGCAGTCACTTGTTTTTTTGTGCGTTCCCTTCGTCGCCCCGTGCAACATCGCAAACACTCGCGACACCCGAGGCTCTGAACGGGCAGACACGATGAAACACAAAAACACGCAAGCTGTCTGTTTTTTGAGAGTCGGGGCTCGTGAGTCGCTGCCTAGGGGTGTGCATACGAGAGACGACGCTGCAATAAAAAAAACAAGCAGAGACGAGGAAGTCTGGTTCATGACGAACAAAAAGTATCTGGTTGTTTTTTACTTTTTTAACCGCCTGTTTGTCACGGGAAAGCAATTATGTTGGGTGTTTTTTGGCGCTTTTCAAACATGAAAATTTGAACCAAACTTGATCAACTTCATTTTTTTCAAATTATTTAAAGCAAAATCCCATACCATTCAGTTTTTAAAATGTATGCCTGTTTGCGTATTAAAACGCTTTGGTATAATTAAATTACAGTTAAAATTGTCGAAACCTGGTTACATTTTATAATTTCTTGTAGTGTTTTTTTTTTTTGAAAACTACAGACACAGTAAATATATAAGTCATAAAATAATAATCACGGGATAAAGCCGTTCGTACAAGAATCATCAGTTTTTAAGTGACGTAAGTTTGAGATTTATCTTAAACTCAAAAAAAAGTATCAGAAAGCTGTTTGTGCACTGGCTTGATTCGAGTCCGTTAGTTGCTCAATCTTGTTTGTGCGGATAATAAAATGACGCGCTGCAAGGGCGCCTGCTGATGTGCTTGCGTGTTTTTCAACATGGCCTTCCCCGCAAATACCTCAGGCGAGATGGCCGAGCGGTCTAAGGCGCTGGTTTAAGGCACCAGTCTCTTCGGAGGCGTGGGTTCGAATCCCACTCTCGTCAGGATAATACTTTTTGGATATCCGTATTTCGGTTCTTATAAGTCAGTTAAAAAAATTTATGTTAAATTCTGGTGTAAAAATTTTTTTGCAGGTAAAATTATAATCCTGTTACTTTTATTTCACCGCGTACTCGGAAGAACTAAAATCTGACCGACGTAAATGTCTGAAGCAGATGGACCATAAATTCATCAACTGTTTTACTTTTTAGATTCTTTTTTTCAACACAGTAAATCCCAAAATCATGGGACAACCACTTTGTGAGCATTCAAAAACTCAATAATGAATGGCATGAGTAGGAACGCGCGCTGGAAAAACTTTTCGTTGATTTTGAAGCTTGAAAACGCGGTCGGGAGAAAGTGGGTCGACGCGATGCGGAAGACAATGTTGTTTGCTGCGTGCGATACTTCCAAGGAGTTTGGTCCAGAGTAGATTGAATCGTTGAAGAGGAGAATGTTTTTGGTCGTGTCCACGCAACCGGCAAAGTCGCTGACTCGCTTGACGTCAGCCATGAGCAGAGCAATGCCGAGGATCATGAACGCGACCGCGACTGCCATGTCCAGGGAGGTGAGCTCGGCGGCAAAGGTGCGGGTCAGAAAACCACCTCCAATGTGGGTGAGCAGGCCACCGATGAGAGTGAACGTGACAACCGGACCGAATTTAGAAAATGCAAATTGGGACACCTGTAGCAGGTGGAGGTGGCGTCTGCCAAAGAGAGTTACCGTTTCGACGTTCTGAAACGGAAATGTTACCGAAATACGGTTTTTTAAACTAACCCCCAATTCCCCGGCCTCAGCAGCGGCCTTGAGGTCCTCATTAAACTTTGTATACTCAACAGCCAGGGCATTGGCAGCAAAATTGTAGATCACGAGAGCCGAGATACTCGCCAAGACAGCTTCTGTGATGACCAGGGCATCCAGTTCGTACCAGCCCAAAAAAGGCTTCTGGTAGGGCTTTATCGAGTTAAGTTCAGTGATATTCCGAGTTTCAGAGATTATTGTAGATCGCTCAAATGCATCGTAAAAAAAGAGCCCAAACGCCACGATGAAAACCGCAGCAAAGAGACTGAGCCAGATTTTGGCAGCTCGGAAGCGAGTTGGTTTCGAGTATTCTAATGCGTTTTGCGTGGATATGGCTTTTGCGAACTGTCGGGTAAATTCAGAAAAGTAAGAGGTCTTGGCGAGAACAAACAACGTGATAGCCGAGGCGATGGAGTGGAGGCTCAGCAGGAAGACCGCCAGGGTTATTGCCCAGTTCCGGGAGAAAAGCTGAAATTAATAAATTAATAAATTAGGTGATTAAAACATAATCAAGCCTACGTGGACATCATTTATGAAACAATAAACTTACGTAAGTAGCATTAAGGTCACCTATGATAGCAAACGTACGAATAAACAGCGGAGCAATGAGCAACAACAATACCAGGAATGAGAGAATGTCAATGGCACAGCTTGCGGACTTAGATATGCGCTCAGGTTTCCGAATTGCAAGGTAGCTGAAGCAGCCAAAAATTGACTTTTCCAAAGGGTTGAGGAGATTTGCTGAGTTGCCATTGGAAAACTAAAGTTCAATCAGATCTGTTTATTTTTTTAGATACATTTAATTTTTTTGGTGAAAACTATAATAAACAGTTTTTTGGAACTTGTAAATAAATAGACAAAAAAGACGGCATCGTACCTGGTTATGCAAAGGTTGATCTTCTGAAAAGAAAAAAAATTATTTTTGAGAGCAAATTTTTTTCGTCGGGTTAGATTCGCAAGCTTAATCTCCTCTTATTATTTTGTACGAAAATAAAAAAATTTTTATTTATTTTTAAAAAAAATTCAGTAAAGTCGGTGCATTTTTTTCAAAGCGTAAGCAAAAAGCATAATAACAATGCTGCGAGAATCTAACCCGAAAAAAAATATTTGGTGCCATTTTGATGCGCCCAATAAGCACTACCGTTTGGCTTGGATTTGATAACTGGTTCGTACTCGGCTATGTTATGTGTCGACATTGTGGCGGACTGTTTCTCTAAAATTCGAAAAATATATCATTGGTTTGGATCCTCCTTGACGGATAAATGTTATTTTAAATATAAACAGTTTTTTTTCACAAAAATAGGCAAATATTGCGCAATTTTTTTTTATTTTTTATTTTTTATTTATTTTTTATTTTTTTTTTTATTTCACCATTACTCAGTGGTTAGTTATCATTAGACCATATGTTAGGAGGCACAAATGACGTCCACGTAGGCGTAAATGTCTCGATTCGTTTTGGTCGCGAACTAAATCTCTGATCATTGGTTTTGTAGAGCGAACCAGAACACAAACCAGAATTCACGCCACAGTGCACGAACAACAAAACAGAAAAAGGGACTGCAAGTCAGTATATTTTGCGTAAATTATAAATATAAACTTAAAACATGTGTTCTTTATGACAAATATTATATGTATAGTATTTTTATGAAAAACAAAAAAATAGAATCGTTGAGTTATTTACATCGAAACATCTACGTTGCCGGCCAACAATTTGAATGGCAACAAGCTTACCTAGCAACCAACGTGCTTACTTCTAAAATTATATGTATTCATTTAGACGTTAAACATAAGCAAATACTGCCAGTAAAAAAATAATTATACTACGATTTCATTAATTTGAATTTTGTGCTTGAATAAATTTTTTTTTGACATTTACATACAATATCAATTATTCCGAATTATTCAGTTTATTTTATTGCATGATTTTCGTATGTTTAAATGACAAAGGTCGGTTTAAAATGTTCTGAAGCAAAAAAATAAACATTATTATGTTGTTGTTTTTTTACACCACATATTGGCTTCCTGATAAGCACTAACAGGTGGTCGACTAAATAAGAGTTCATGTGTGGGGTGTTCAAGAACTACATAGGATCATTTTTTTGTGTTTTATAAAATTGTAACAGTGATTAAAAGACCGTACACAGTCTATCAAAATATAAAAATGAACACTTTTAAAAGTTTGAAGCAACAAAAAATAAACCAAATTATTTGTTAAAACACTGAAAACGATGTCAAAGATGGAAACAAACAAAGATGATGATGTCGTGCGCAGAAGTGCAGTTATCAAAGTAGCAAGATGTACGAATTAGACGGAATGATGAATTATGACAAACTTTCCGCCCTTATCGCATTTTCTTTAGAAAGTAATTAATTTACCTGTCTGTTGCGCAAGTGACGTCTTTTTTTCACACAAGCAAAAAAAAATGTGTGCAAAAGCGTCAAAAACGTTTTTGTCGGTCTCGGAATTATAAAATGATGACTTCGCCAAGCGCAAATATAAATACGAAAATCATCCGCAATAACAATCCCTCTCGATTTCATGTTGACCTATTTGTTGCACGGAAACATAAGCTCTCCCTATTTCCTCTTCGACACCGCTCCTCGTTTCAGCGCAACCTCCAGCGCAGGACCATGGCGCGCTGGAGGACGGGACAAGCCCAATACAACGCGTGAATAAAAATTTTGTGATTCACGCAAGCATACGCAAACACACAAAAAATTGTGATCGTTTTGTGACTAAAGTGATTTGTGTTCGTTTGAACAAAAAAATCACAAAAAGGTGCTGAAAATACATTATTTTGGACTAAATCTTTTTTTTGCAAAAAAAAAACTATTTTTAGCAAAAAATTCTAAAATTTTTTAAAAAAGATTGCGATTTTGGATAACTTATTGGAGGGTTCCAATGATCACAATTCGAATGAACAAAAAACATGGCGCATGAATCGGTAAAAATAATACTATTATCAGATTCCTTGCCGCCTACATGAAATGATAAGAACGTGATTAATGTGAAGCTAAGTTGGAAGGCTTCCGTGTTTTGATTAAATTAAAAATATGTAGTTTCAATCAGATTGTTTTCGTAGCCTGTGATCTGCAAGTGCTGACAGGAAGCATAATTTTTAGTGATGTGTTATATATAAAGTATTTATAACGCGCTGTTTTAATAAATGTTATTACGATACGACGCTTCTACGCTATCAGGGTTTTCGACCGCTTTTTGCAAATTATCTGATTTTTATCATTTCCGTTCACTTTCGAGTACATTTGTAGTTAAAATTTGTCTAAACACCGAAAAAACTTTTAACTTTGGACTTTAATCCCCAATTTGACAAACAATTTTTGAACTTTTACTTGTAGCGCTAGCGGTTTTCGTTCCGCTCCCGCTCTGTACATGAACGGGAGCGGAGCGACAGAATGAAAAAAAATAAAGAGCACGAGTGGAAAAAATTTTAAATCAAAGGAGCGGAGCGACCGGTACAAAAAGTCAAATTTACCCATTATAAATAGGTTATATGCAATAAACTGAACCCGTTTTAAAAACATGGATAGAACTTCGTTTGTGTTGCGATGCCTTCGACTGACAACGCCGATGACTGCGCGCACGATCCAACATTATGCATTCGGAGTCTCAGCGCAAAGAATTCGGAGTTTGATGCATCAACTACGGTTTTTTGGTTGTGTAGTTCAAGTTGGCATTCAGCGTCTACTCCAACCTAATATAAGAGTTTGCAATTCATTTTCCTATGTTTATGTTGGTCAGTTTAGTTCAGTCAGAAATGTCAAGATGACGAAAGGAAGCAAAGTCCTCCATAAGAAGCGCAGGCCACCCGCACCGTTGCTGCCTGCAACTGGGTCCACTTCATTCGGTGGTTGCGTTGCACTCTGAAGTCTCTGGCGAATGTCATCCAAAGACAAGGCTAAAATTGTATTTTGAAGCAATTTTGAGAAACAAACAACATACTGAGACTCATTGGTTGTGCAAAATACTGCTCGTTTGTCATTGTTTTGGTGTAGTACTCCATCTGCAGCATGTGGCCCTTGCGCTTGACGCCGATGAAACGGATTTCCTTACCGGTGATAAGATAGACAGCTGAGTAGTACTTCTTTGCAGATTCGGGGTACATGTCGCAGTACATCATGGTAGAGGGACCACAGAGAGGGCAGGGGAAAATGGGACTGGACACGTCGTTGTCGAGACTGACGAGTTCCGCCTCTTTTCCATCCGTGTAGGCCAGCAACCAGTGAACCGTGCGATTACCATAGTTACAATTCACCGCGGTCTTCGAACGGGTTTCAACGTGAGCGTACGCGTCGATGGCGGAGGTAGCCGGATGCAGAATTTGGTATTTTTTTGTTGCATACTCGTAGGTGATTTTAAAGATGCAATAGTTAAAGTCGTCATTATTTAGGAGAAAGTTCACTAATAAAGAGAAGGTGAAATTCGAAATTCAGATGGCAACGTACCTTCTATGGAAATCGAGTTTTCATCCTGTTTAAGAACTCTGGGTGCCGCCGCCACTGTGACATCGTCGTCTTCAAACCCGCAACTATCCGTGAATTTGACCGGATCGAAGATCTCATAGAGCACGTTATTGTAAATGTAGCGAACGGTGAAATCTCGCAGCTGACCAGAGTATTTGTAGTAGAGAAAAAGTGGAGAGTACGAACTCCCCTCGTTGTTCACAAAGAAGAATGGCACCTCAGTGTCTAAAAGAGTCACAGTGTTCATGATTAAATATTTCGATTTAAGATCATACAGTGCTTTTCCATTGGTGGTCGGTTCAGTGGGTTTCCCTCGGGAGATATCAGCGTTCCATTTCTAATAATAACACCTGCAACTGGAGTCGTAGAAGGATGAATTTCAACGGCAATGGGTAAAACTGAAATCATTTTCATAAAAACGCCCGTTTTTGGTAAATAGTCATAACTTACACGATTTAGAACCATTTTTAAACATTGCGTATCCATACACTATTGTCTGAAGAGACTGCAGTATAGGACGCAAGGTGAATGTCACATTTCCAACCTTGCAATGTCGTTCATCAGGATGGTCTGGATCAATGCGAACTTCGGTAGGTATTGTATCCATGGCACTGCTTCGGTACACATAAGGATCACAGAAAGCATTATCATCCTATAATTTGGTTTTTCGACAAAATAACAATAGAAAAAAACGCACAGATTTTACTGTAGCGCTGTTAGATGTAGAGTCGTACATAACATAGCGAGTAATGTTCACACCATCATTGACGCATGATTGGTAAGTTATGACAGCAGGTAAAATTGCTTGGCCTTTAAGCAATTTGAATGTTCCGGTTAATGTTTTTGTGTGAGGAACATTTGTCGTTGTATTAACATTACGATAGTTTCCGGAATCTGCTTCATAGTAGTCTTGCAAAATCAAAGTTTCTAAAACTTATTTTTATTGATTGCCGGTAAAACAAAATAAAAGTCACCATGATAAGAATGTCCATCAAAGCCCATGTACAACATATTAACTATATTTGCATCATCAACGTAAAAGCCGTAAATAAATGCATATTCATTTACGAACGAGTCTCCACCAGAACTAGAAGCAATGTTAGACTTCTTTCTTAAACACCAATCTTTGGAACCTTGCAGATCTACGACTCGATCGTACACGTAAACAGTGCAATCGTCCAGAAGCTCGCCTTGGAACGCGACTGAAAGTTGAAAATTGACAAATCAAAAAAGAGCAAATCAGAAACCCACTTTTGTACATGTTCATGAAAATCGCATGGACGACAGATCGGCTGACAAGTAGTATAATAATCGCAAGAAATGGTGGTGGACGCATCTTCCAATCAGTAAATCAATGACTGACTGCAGCTTTCCTTCGGTCGATACAAAATTATATTTTGTATGTTAATCACAGTGGGACTTTGTCTCTTTGTTATATTTCTTTAGTATTTTTTGTATTCCCGCGCTCGCATGAGAATCATAAACATTTGAATTCGAACTTTTATCCTTATGAGCGGGAGCGTCCTGAATTACGCTGTTCAGTTTTTTGCGCCATACTAATGACACCAAACACTTCAAAAATATACAACAGCTTATCGCCTATTTTTATTGTCCAGGGGCGTAGGCAGGTCAAAACCAAACATTATAAAATCGTAAAAATAAAGTTTAACAACCAAGTCCATAACTTCTGGTTTCGAGTAGAGCTCTTGAGCGTAGAAAACCCTCTCCGGCGACAGAGCTGTGGTGTGACGAGACTTCTGCCTAACTTTTAGTTCTTCCATGATCTTCTGGATAGTGTCTTCTGGTACCTGTCCAATGTAGAAAACATTTTTGAGTGCGTCCAAAAAGTTGTCATACGCATCCGATGATTTTGGAACGTATCGTATGACATTGTACTTGGACATGTGATTGTTGAACTCGCAATGCCAGTTTTGGGGGAAAAAATGAATGTCTTCGTAGGACCAGCCTCTGGCTTTTCCGTTCGAGAGGTCCTTGGCACGCTTGTACTGCTCCTGTATGAAGCACGTCATATTTCGGTCGCATCCGTAGCACTTTGATGGGTCCCAGTTTCGCTTTGTTTCCCTAAAAACAATATTATTCTTATCAATGCGAGCATTGTCTACTTACATGATGCATTTATCGACAAATCCGGATAAAAATCTGTCGATTGGATCACGCACTATGGTGAAGAGTAACCAGTCTTCAATAGCCTTGCTCGATTGTGCAGCCATCATTTTGAGTGATTTGGGTTCATTTTTGTTTTTACAAAATCTGGCAAAAATTGTATTTATTGACCAATTTGAAAGCAAAATGCTTACCTCGTTTCCCAAATGTCAGTTGTAATTGTACGGTTTGCAGATGTGAAGGCCTCTTCGTCATGAAGAAAACAAATTATAGCAGCCAGAACAGTGGACATGCTTTTCTCAATGACGCAAGCAGCTAGATTGTAGGATTCAGCAGTGCGCACCTTCGTATCAAAATGCTTGAGTGGCATTATGCATTGCGTGACGTTGGAACCAGTACACAACTGAAAATAGGGGTTTTCAGATGTCCGACCAGACGGTAATGACGTAGTTGTGTAAAAGAATGGCGACAATGCAGGCCAGAAGACGTGGGTTAGAAGGTGTACTACGAGGGATGACACAATGAGTGCGCAGACAAATGACGAGTATCGAAGTTGAATAATTCCTAGAAAGGCAGAAGGTTGCGAATAAAATTGTAAAAAGCCAAAAAAAAACAAACCTCTGGAAAAACGCATGTTTTTGAAAAATAGTACCGGTAGACGAAACAGGACCGTCAGATGTGCGAAACTGATGAGTTGAAAAAGAGAAAAGGGATCACCCGGATTATGCAATACTTTCTGACGTTAATCCTCTTGAAGGGGGTTAGATCATTGAGATATGGCTGGCGTATCATTTTGCGACGCAGCTTCCTTAAGCCTAAAACTTCGATTACTAAATTGAAATAAAAATTAGGCAAAGTAACAAAAAGTAAACGTAACTAGGTGATCTTCAAGAGAATATGGCGTGCGCATATCGGCTACACGCAAAAAAAAAGTTGACGAATGAAAGTGTCAAAACGTTAGAAAAACTGACGATCGGAGAAATCAGAAAAAAACTGACGATTTTTTAGCAAAAGAATCAGTTTTTTTCTGACTTTTCGAGACAACTTTCGCATGCACAAATTTTCACTTTTTTGCAAAGTAAAACGTCAGTTTTTTTCTTACTTTTTTTTGTCAGTGTAGTTGAGAATAAAAGTATTTGGCAATCTGTCACAAGTTTCTGTGATTTTCAAGCAAATTTTGCGACATGCTCGCATTTTGCTATGATTTTTGTTGTTCTTCATTTTCTTATTTTCTGATTCTGAAGTCACTGAGCTCACTGTCTTATTTTCTCGCTGTCGCAGTGAAGTCGATCATCAATCAGTCCGTCCGTCTATCACACTTCTAACTTTTTCCGGCAATGATTTTCTGAAGAACGGCAAAGCAATCCGTAAAACTTCGAAACTACAGTTGACGTCAACAGTAAGTTTTTATTTTGGTATGTGAAAGAAAAGATATTTATTTATACATATGTATTTTTATAAATGTTTTTCCGTTTTTTTTTGTTTTTTAACTGTACTTGTAACTGCGGTTTTAACAAGACGGAAAAATAAAAAAATGGAATATTCTCGTTTCAAAAGTACGTTTTTTTCAACAGCACATAAACAATGACTAAAGTTGTACTGTTTTCAGAAAAATGAAAAATGAAACCATATTGTTGCAATTCTACAACTACAAGGAGCAACTTTTGAAGAAAACGCCAAGTAAATTCGAATCGACAACCACATCAATGACTGTTTTTTTATAATTTGGGTATATTAATTTGTTATTTGTATTGTAAATGTGTATACGTGCATGTATAAAGATGGCAAAAAGGGTTTCAAAGACGACGATCGCATCGACTATGCAAAACTAATAGGCCAGAATTGAACAGGAGAATAATGAACGAATATCGGGGACGATTCGCCAAGCGGTTTGGGAAAAGTGTTTTTTCCTACTTTTTCAATTCGTCAGTTTTTCTAACGATTAAAAAGTCGATGTCTGCAATCGTCAGTTTTTCTAACGAATGCAAAACTGACGTTTGCAATCGTCAGTTTTTTTCTAACTAATGAAGAAATCAAGAAAACTGACGAAAAATCGTCAGTTTTCTTGACGATTTTTTTTTGCGTGTAGTCGCCACACAACGTGCATGTTGCGGGCCTGTTTCGAGCTCGGGTTGGCGAGATGCAGTTTTATCCGGAGATGGCAGATCTGCTCTGATCTGCCATCTCTGGTTTCATCAAAAAAATAAATATAATACACATTTGAAAAAAAAACGTTTATAATATTCGCATGAAAAACAATTCAATCTACTGTAGCTTCTGCAGTTCGATTTTTGCTGTTAACAAATGCATCTTCCTGAATGACGGGATGACATCGACCCCAATTACTCGTAGGCGTAATGAGGATACGGAACTTTCGATTCTCCTTACGTAACTTGTAGAGCTGAATGCAAATGAAAATAGGAACGAGCCTGAAAAAAATCAACTGTAATGCAGCGTTAAAAACAAAAAATTACATCAAGCAGGATATTAAAATCGTAAGCTTCGAAGCAGCATCAGTTCGTTTTTGGTGGGTGCCGATGAAAAGATTCATTACCAGGGAAACAATTGTAAGAAAAACACAGGAAACTAGAAAAAGAGGTGCAATGAACTTATATGTCGATACCTCAATGTAGTGGATAAAAGTGGGACGCCATCCAATCATGGTTTCAATGTCACGGCAGAAGTTCTCGTATCCATAGAGGTAGGAAAGCGCGAAGACTTCGACAAAGGCAACGAATGAGAGGAACATCACGACGTTGTTGAGCATGAAGTGGATAAGACTCGTGCCAATTGGAGCGACAAGAAAAGTGCAAAAACAGGCGGAATATGTGCAAATGCAATAGACAAGCAAATCGCAAGTTGCTTTGTCTTTGATCTTCCAGCGAAGACACAGAGCTTTGAATAGGGATTCATGGGACACCAACTGAAATTATCAGGACTGTTTGTTGACGAACGCTTAAAAGCTGTCAACTTACAACACTTTGGAACATTAGCATGGCAAGGCACAGGTAGTAGAGTACTACCATCGTGATCCCTACCCAAGGCCGAGAGACACGAAGGGCAAATTCACCAAAGCTGCAGAGAAAATAGGCATCTTTGCTCCACATCAGTAACTGCTGAATCTTGCTGACATCTTTGACGCCCGGATAGAATTCGGCTAAAAACGTTACTAAAATTGCAAAAACTGAAACAAATTTAACTTACAAATTACCAGCGACATAGCAGCATTGACGATATAGATGTGCATTCCCGAGATTACGAAATCAGTACCGCATGTAAGCAGGGCGTCTAGCATTATGTTGTTGTTGAACGAGTTGTACGACGTCAATCGAATGACTCCGCCGTCGCACAAGCTGAGCGATAAGAGCGTTGTAAGTGCAGCAAGTACCCAGACAACAGGTTTCTTAAGAAAAGACCAATCGGGATGAAAGAGCTCCGTGTGCACGATGCCTTTACCCAAGGTGTAGAGAAATATTATGATTGTAATGGATAGAGCTATGACACCTACAACGGACGAGATCTGGCGAATTTTCTTCGGCACCCTGACCACAATGAAAGCTAGCAAGATCCAAAGTCCAAAGTGAATTCCGATTGCAAGACTTGATGTTTGAGCCGTATCATGATTGAATATGTAGTGATCAAGAAAATCGGTAAAAACGCCAATCCGCACCAGGTTTTTGGAATCGAACATTTTTAGCGTCAAATTCCGACATTCTTTAGGAATGCGCCACATGTTTACGCTCTTTTCGTCTATCCAGTACGGTGAACATCGATCAATGTCTGCGAAATGAATGCAAGAGGACGAATAGCAGGTGTCCCGTGGCAGAGGTGAAAACACGAAGAAATTTAACAATGCAAATAGAATCCAAGCGGTGAATGGCATGAAGAAAGTTGCTCTGTAAAATGAAGCCATGGAAAACATGCCTCCGACGCTGTTTAGAATAGGCGAGATACGGGAGAAGACGACGTTGGGATGCAAACCAGAGTACTGGCCTACCACGGTTTCGATCATCATAATGGGAACTCCGACAAGCGTGTAACATACAATTAAGGGGAAAAAGTATGCCGCTGAATGACACAAAATTAATTGAATCAAACGATGAAAACTTTGGAACTCACCCCGACCTTGTGTAATAAACAAATTTGGAAGCACCATAGTGTTTACAAATCCTAGGGAGTAACCGATGAGTGCGAGTTTTCCGAAAATATGCTGGACCAAGGACGAAGACGGAAGGTCGACTTCTATATCATAATCAGATGCCGGCTGCGGTTCGGATATGATTGTAAATTTGGGAGATTTGACAAGGACATCTTCAATCTTTATCTCTTCTATAGAATTAGAAGATACCTAAAAGCTTATTCGTTGACAAAGTCGAAATGATACAAACTTACCGGTTCCGTACTCGGAGGCTGAGAGTCCATGGCGTGAGTACTGAATGCAGTTGCAAGACGAAATACAAAGTATTTAGTATACTGAGAAATGATGACGGTGAAATCACATTTCGTCGTCAGGGGGTGGATTTGCATGATTGAAATAATGGCTTTATTCTATGGGTTTGGCATGTACTCATTCCCATAGTGTTTTTTTATAAAAAAAAGGTCTTGTAGCAAAAGAAATAGACTAGCCGGAAATTGGCGCAAAAAAAGAAAAAAACGCGCACGTTTCTTTAATTCTGGCAGCGATCGCTTCGAAGCGCTGTTACAATGCGGCGCACGCGTTCGTCTTTCGAAGCGAACGTTAAAATGCCACTCGCTTCTCGTTGCGGGTCCTCCTATTTCTTCATTATGTCCTTCGTTTTATCATTATGCCGTGTTACAGGCACTGTCATGTTTTTATACTTTTTTTTAGGCACCTGAATAAAGTCCATCCATCATTAGAGGGCCGGCGACTTTGGGAGCAGAAAGTGTTTGAGAACCAAACGGCAAAGTGTAAATAGTTTCCCATACTTTTCTGGTACGTTCGACCCGAGCGAACAAAGACATTCGGGCGCGGCAACAACGTTTAGTTGGCCGGATCGCAGAGACAGAAGTTTGCATCGTTTGAGTCTGAAAACATCAGCAAGACAACTCCAGCAACTCTGCGACGCTCCGTTCTCCTTGGTGAGTTTTTGGGGCTTTTTGGGTTTTCTTGGACTCGTGGGGAATAAAAAATAAATAGAGACGGTATTTTAAAAATGTCACAAAACGTTGATGCTGTTTCGAATATAGTTCTAGCCGCCGTTGAACTAACGCTCGCGTCTTTATTAATGATAAAATTTACAACAATACGCATAAAAAATAAAAAAACAACGTAAAATGACATCAAAAATATACACAACAAATAAAAGATTTCATTTTTATTTATTTACCACCAGGAACATAGACATATACATACATAGTGAGTCATGTTTTAATCGTGGGTTTTTAGCAGGTTCACAGCTTGCTTCACGTTGCGTCTACCTCTGTCGACGAATGCCGACGTGAATTTCGGAGTAGTTTATCATTTATACATAAAAAACCAATCAATACATTTACTTCATTTCCGATTTAGAGTTAACAACAGCTTCTTCCAGAATGACGGGTTGATATTGGCCCCAATTACTCGTAGGTGTAATGAGGATACGAAACTTTCGATTCTCCTTACGTAACTTGTAGAGCTGAATGCAAATGAAAATAGGAACAAGCCTGAAAAAAATCAACTGTAATGCAGCGTAAAAACAAAAAAATTACATCAAGCAGGATATTAAAATCGTAAGCTTCGAAGCAGCATCAGTTCGTTTTTGGTGGGTGCCGATGAAAAGATTCCTTACCAGGGTAAAAATTGTAAGAAAAACACAGGAAACTAGAATAAGCGGTGCAATGAACTTATATGTCGATACCTCAATGTAGTGGATAAAAGTGGGACGCCATCCAATCATGGTTTCAATGTCACGGCAGAAGTTCTCGTATCCATAGAGGTAGGATAGCGCGAAGACTTCGACAAAGGCAACGAATGAGAGGAACATCACGACGTTATTGAGCATGAAGTGAATAAGACTCGTGCCAATTGGAACGACGAGAAAAGTGCAAAAAAATGCGGAACAGAAACAGATGCCAATGGTAAACACCGCGCAAGATACTCTGTTTTTGAGCTTCCAGCGGATTAACAGCGCTGTGAGTAGGGATTCGTAGGACACTAACTGAAATTAAAAAAAGATATGTCGATGATAGCATGAAAGCTGTCAACTTACAACACTTTGGAACATTAGCATGGCAAGGCACAGGTAGTAGAGTACTACCATCGTGATCCCTACCCAAGGCCGAGAGACACGAAGGGCAAATTCACCAAAGCTGCAGAGAAAATAGGCATCTTTGCTCCACATCAGTAACTGCTGAATCTTGCTGACATCTTTGACGCCCGGATAGAAGTCGGCTAAAAACGCTACTAATGTTGCAAAAACTGAAACAAATTCAACTAACAAATTACAAGCGACATAGCAGCATTGACGATATAGATGTGCATTCCCGAGATTACGAAATCAGTACCGCATGTAAGCAGGGCGTCTAGCATTATGTTGTTGTTGAACGAGTTGTACGACGTCAATCGAATGACTCCGCCGTCGCACAAGCTGAGCGATAAGAGCGTTGTAAGTGCAGCAAGTACCCAGACAACAGGTTTCTTAAGAAAAGACCAATCGGGATTAAAGAGCTTCGGGTGCACTATGCCTTTACTCAGGGTGTAGAGAAATATTATGATTGTAATGGATAGAGCTATAATGCCTACAGCGGATGAGATTAGGCGAATCTTTTTTGGAACTGTGACCACAATGAAAGCTAGCAATACCCAAAGTCCAAAGTGAATTCCGATTGCAAGACTTGATGTTTGAGCCGTATCATGATTGAATATGTAGTGATCAAGAAAATCGGTAAAAACGCCAATCCGCACCAGGTTTTTGGAATCGAACATTTTTAACGTCAAATTCCGACATTCTTTGGGGATGTTCCACACGTTTACGATATCTTCGTCTATCCAGTGCGGTGAACATCGATCAATGTCTGCGAAATGAATGCAAGGGGAAGAATAGCAGGTGTCCTGTGGCAGAGGGGAAAACAAGAAAAAACTTGACAATGCGAATAGAATCCAAGCGGTGAATGGCATGAAGAAAGTCGCTCTGTAGAATGCAGCCATAGAAAACATGCCCCCGATGCTGTTTAGAATAGGCGAGATACGGGAGAAGACGACGTTGGGGTGCAATCCAGAGTACTGGCCTACCACGGTTTCGATCATCATAATGGGAACTCCGACAAGCGTGTAACATACAATTAAGGGGAAAAAGTATGCTGCTGAATGACACAAAATTAATTGAATCAAACGATGAAAACTGTGGAACTCACCCCGACCTTGTGTAATAAACAAATTTGGAAGCACCATAGTGTTTACAAATCCTAGGGAGTAACCGATGAGTGCGAATTTCCCAAAAATTTGCCGGACAAAAGACACAGTTGAAAGTCCTATTTCTGTATCATAATCAGATGCCGGCTGCGGTTCGGCTATCTTTGTAAATTGGGGAGATATGACGACAAGATCATCGATTTTAATCTCCTCCACAATATCAGAAGATCCCTAAAAGCTTATTCGTTGACAACGTCGAAATGATATAAACTTACCGGTTCGGAACTCGAAGCCTGAAAGTTCATGGCGTAAGTACTGAATGCAGTTGCAACTTGCAAGACGAAATACAAAGTAGTAGACAAAGAGTATTGCGAAATAAAAAGTAGTACGCTGAGTGAATTTGCGTCAGTGAGGCGAAGAGCGGATTCTCATGGGAAATATCCCGGGATTCCCATCTATTACGGAAAAATTCCCCACGGAATTTTTGAAAATACGCGTTCCCGCTTAAAATAACGCCGTTATTAGCAGGGTATTTGAAACTGTCGGGTATTCGACCCGAAGACCCAACCCGGACCCGGAAAATTCAGGTAGCCGACCCGAACACAAGATCCGGACCCGAAAATTTTTGGTACCTGACCGGAAAACCGGACCCGAACCCCAAATTTTTGAGCACAAAACCTGTATTTTTTAAGAAAAAATTTTTTTTTGCACATATTCTAAATTTTCGCATTTACATATAAGCATATAAGCGGAAAACTGTAAAATATCTCAAGATTTTTTGTAAGACAATTGAAATTTTCAAGACCATTTGTGTTTTTTATCGGGTTTTCGGGTACCCGTTCATAAAACTCGACCCGGACTCGAAACTTTCGGTACCCTTAATTTTATAAAATTAATAAAATGAGTGCGTTTTTGGACATTTTTTGCATGAACATGTACTTTTTTAAAAGTACCAAAAAAATCCCGGAGGACTCCCATGAAAAAATAGGTCTTTCGAGGGCCGGCGACTTTGAGAGCAGAAAGTGTTTGGGAACCAAACGGCAAAGTGTAAATAGTTTCCCATACTTTTCTGGTACGTTCGAGCCGAGCGAACAAAGACATTCGGGCGCGGCAACAACATTTAGTTAGCCGGATCGCAGCGACAGAAGTTTGGTGGCATCGTTTGAGTCCGAAAACATCAGCAAGACAACTCCAGCAACTCGGTGACGCTCCATCCGCCCTGGTGAGGTTTTGGGGCTTTTTGGGTTTTCTTGGACTACGCATAAAAAAGAAAAAAACAACGTAAAATGACATCAAAAATATACACAACAAATAAAAGATTTCATTTTTACGTACATAATGAGTCATGTTTCAATCGGGGGTTTTTAGCAGGTTGACAGCTTGCTCCACGTTGCTTCTACCTCTGTCGACGAATGCCGACGTGAATTTCGGAGTAGTTTATCATTTATACATAAAAAACCAATCAATACATTTACTTCATTTCCGATTTAGAGTTAACAACAGCTTCTTCCTGAATGACGGGTTGATATTGGCCCCAATTACTCGTAGGTGTAATGAGGATACGAAACTTTCGATTCTCCTTACGTAACTTGTAGAGCTGGATGCAAACAAAAATAGGAATTAGTCTAAAAGAAAACAACTTTAATGCAGCAGTAAAAGAAAAAAACTTACATCAAGAATGACATTAAAATTGTAAGTTTCGATGCAGCATCAATCCGATTTTGGTAGGTGCCGATAAAAAGATTCCCTAATACAGAATAGGTTGCAAAAACAACACTGGAAGCGAGAATAAGCGGTGCAATGAACTTATATGTTGATATCTCAATGTAGTGGATAAAAGTGGGACGCCATCCAATCATGGTTTCAATGTCACGGCAGAAGTTCTCGTATCCATAGAGGTAGGATAGCGCGAAGACTTCGACAAAGGCAACGAATGAGAGGAACAACACGACGTTGTTGAGCATGAAGTGGATAAGACTGGAGCCAAATGGAACGACGAGAAAAGTACAAAAAAATGCGGAACAGCAACAGATGCCAATGGTAAACACCGCGCAAGATATTCTGTTTTTGAGCTTCCAGCGGATTAACAGCGCTGTGAGTAGGGATTCGTACGATACTAACTGAAATTAAAAAAGAGATATGTCAATGATAGCATGGAAGCTGTCAACTTACAACACTTTGGAACATTAGCGTGGCAAGGCTGAGGTAGTAGAGCAGAATTACCGTAACCCCTACCCAAGGCCGAGAGACACGAAGGGCAAATTCACCAAAGCTGCAAAGAAAATAGGCATCTTTGCTCCACATCAGTGACTGCTGAATCTTGCTTACATCTTTGACGCCCGGATAGAATTCGGCTAAAAACGTTACTAAAATTGCAAAAACTGAAACAAATTTAACTTACAAATTACAAGCGACATAGCAGCATTGACGATATAGATGTGCATTCCCGAGATGACGAAATCAGTACCGCATGTAAGCAGGGCGTCCAGCATTATGTTGTTGTTGAACGAGTTGTACGACGTCAATCGAATGACTCCGCCGTCGCACAAGCTGAGTGAGAAGAGCGTTGTAAGTGCAGCAAGTACCCAGACAGCAGGTTTCTTAAGAAAAGACCAATCGGGATTAAAGAGCTTCGGGTGCACTATGCCTTTACTCAGGGTGTAGAGAAATATTATGATTGTAATGGATAGAGCTATGACACCTACAACCGACGAGATCTGGCGAATTTTCTTTGGCACCATGACAACAATGAAAGCTAGCAAGACCCAAAGTCCAAAGTGAATTCCGATTACCAGACCCGATGTTTGAGCCGTATCAGGATTGAATACATAATGATCAATAAAATTAGTAAAAACGCCTATCCTTATGAGGTTTGTGGAATTGAATAAGTTTAACGTCAAGTTCCGACATTCTTTGGGGATGTTCCACACGCTTACGATATCTTCGTCTATCCAGTACGGTGAACATCGGTCAATGTCTGCGAAATGAATGCAAGATGAAGAATAGCAGGTGTCCCGTGGCAGAGGGGAAAACAAGAAAAAACTTGACAATGCGAATAGAATCCAAGCGGTGAATGGCATGAAGAAAGTCGCTCTGTAGAATGCAGCCATTGAAAACATGCCTCCGACACTGTTTAGAATAGGCGAGATACGGGAGAAGACGACGTTGGGATGCAAACCAGAGTACTGGCCTACCACGGTTTCGATCATCATAATGGGAACTCCGACGAGCATGTAACATACAATTAAGGGAAAAAAGTATGCTGCTGAATGACACAAAATTAATTGAATCAAACGATGAAAACTGTGGAACTCACCCCGACCTTGTGTAATAAACAAATTTGGAAGCACCATAGTGTTTACAAATCCTAGGGAGTAACCGATGAGTGCGAATTTACCAAAAATTTGCCGGACAAAAGAAGCAGTTGGAAGTCCTATTTCTGTATCATAATCAGATGCCGGCTGCGGTTCCGCTATCTTTGTAAATTGGGGAGATATGACGACAAGATCATCGATTTTAATCTCCTCCACAGTATCAGAAGATCCCTAAAAGCTTATTCGTTGACAACGTCGAAATGATACAAACTTACCGGTTCGGAACTCGAAGCCTGAAAGTTCATGGCGTAAGTACCGAATGCAGTTGCAACAAAAACAAAAGCAACAGTGTAGGAGGCTTTTTTGTGTTTTCTGAGCTGGGTGAATTTGCATCAGGGTGGCGAATGTCGGGAATTCTTCCCGAGTTTGGGAACGCTTGGCGTTACGTCCCGAACGCGTCTCTCTTTTCATCGTCGTACCTACGTTTTTCCCTATTCATTGTTTTTGTTTTCCCAAGATGTAGCGTGCGGTTGTTTTCTCCGGAGTTCTCAATAAACGCTACTATCCATCTTGTGTGTCTTCCTAACAACAATATCGTGTTCTGTTCTCGCGTGGTCCAACTCCGTTGTGGAATTGGAAGGACAGAACTCCGACAGCGAACAGCCGGTTCTCATGGGAAATATCCCGGGATTGCCATCTATTACGGGAAAATCCCCCACGGAATTTTTGAAAATACGCGTTCCCGCTTAAAATAACGCCTTTATTAGCAGGGTACTCGAAAATGTCGGGTATGCGACCCAAAGACCAAACCCGGATCCGGAAAGTTCAGGTAGCCGACCCGAACACAAGTTCCGGACCCGAAAATTTTGGGTACCCGACCCGAAAACCGGACCCGAACCCGAAATTTTTGAGCACAAAACCTGTATTTTTTAAGAAAAAAAAGTTTTTTGCACATATTCTAAATTTTCGCATTTACATATAAGCGTATGAGCGGAAAAATGTAAAATATCTCAAGATTTTTTGTAAGACAATTGAAATTTTCAAGACCATTTGTGTTTTTTATCGGGTTTTCGGGTACCCGACCATAAAACTCGACCCGGACTCGAAACTTTCGGTACCCTTAATTTTATAAAATTAATAAAATGAGTGCGCTTTTGGACATTTTTTGCATGAACATGTACTTTTTTAAAAGTACCAAAAAAATCCCCGAGGACTCCCATGAAAAAATAGGTCTTTCGAGGGCCGGCGACTTTGAGAGCAGAAAGTGTTTGGGAACCAAACGGCTAGTTTCCCATACTTTTCTGGACTCGTTGTCTATGAAATGCAAAAAGCAGGCGTAAGCTTTCGGCGCACACGCAATTTTTGGTATTTTTCAGGCGAAAATTTCTTGTTCTGTTGTGAGTTCAGCAGTGCGTTAAAAAATTCGATGAAAAAACGTTTACAAAACTGTCAATTAGTCTGATAACGAAAACGTAAGGCATATTTTGATGTGTTTGTATTTCGCGTTGTTTGTGACTGTTTGCGCTACCATTCGGCTATATTGCGTGTGGGGGGCCAAGTTTTGTTTAACGGCGGGGGGGGGGGTGGACAGGATCTGCCGATGAGGGGGAAAACGTTATCTGATTGCGACAGAAGAAGGTTTATCATTTCTTGTGCAAATATAAAAAACAAATCAACACATTGACTTCATTTCCGTATTAGTGTTAACAAAAGCTTCTTCCTGAATGACGGGCTGACATCGACCCCAATTAGTCGTAGGTGTAATGAGGATACTGAACTTTCGATTCTCCTTACGTAACTTGTAGAGCTGGATGCAAACAAAAATAGGAATTAGTCTGAAAGAAAACAACTTTAATGCAGCAGTAAAAGAAAAAACCTTACATCAAGAATGACATTAAAATTGTAAGTTTCGATACAGCATCAGTCTGTTTTTGGTAGGTGCCAATGAAAAGATTCCTTACCAGGGAAAAAATTGTAAGAAAAACACAGGAAACTAGAATAAGAGGTGCAATGAACTTATATGTCGATACCTCAATGTAGTGGATAAAAGTGGGACGCCATCCAATCATGGTTTCAATGTCACGGCAGAAGTTCTCGTATCCATAGAGGTAGGATAGCGCGAAGACTTCGACAAAGGCAACGAATGAGAGGAACATCACGACGTTATTGAGCATGAAGTGAATAAGACTCGTGCCAAATGGAACGACGAGAAAGGTGCAAAAATATGCGGAACAGAAACAGATGCCAATGATAAACACCGCGCAAGCTACTTTGCCTTTGACCTTCCAGCGGAGGAACAAAGCTGTGAATAGGGATTCGTAGGATACCAACTGAAATAAAAAAAGTTGATCTGTTGATGTAAGCGTTCAACTTACAACACTTTGGAACATTAGCATGGCAAGGCACAGGTAGTAGAGTACTACCATCGTGATCCCTACCCAAGGCCGAGAGACACGAAGGGCAAATTCACCAAAGCTGCAGAGAAAATAGGCATCTTTGCTCCACATCAGTAACTGCTGAATCTTGCTGACATCTTTGACACCCGGATAGAAGTCGGCTAAAAACGTTACTAAAGTTGCAAAAACTGAAACAAATTTAACTTACAAATTACAAGCGACATAGCAGCATTGACGATATAGATGTGCATTCCCGAGATTACGAAATCAGTACCGCATGTAAGCAGGGCGTCTAGCATTATGTTGTTGTTGAACGAGTTGTACGACGTCAATCGAATGACTCCGCCGTCACACAAGCTGAGCGATAAAAGCATTGTAAGTGCAGCAAGTACCCAGACAACAGGGTTCTCGATCAAAGTCCAATCCGGATGAAAAAGTTCGGTGTGCACGACGCCTTTACCCAAGGTGTAGAGAAATACGATGATTGTAATGGATAGCGCTATAATGCCTACAGCGGATGAGATTAGGCGAATCTTTTTTGGAACTGTGACCACAATGAAAGCTAACAAGATCCAAAGTCCAAGGTGAATTCCGATTGCAAGACTTGATGTTTGAGCCGTATCATGATTGAATATGTAGTGATCAAGAAAATCGGTAAAAACGCCAATCCGCACCAGGTTTTTGGAATCGAACATTTTTAGCGTCAAATTCCGACATTCTTTAGGAATGCGCCACATGTTTACGCTCTTTTCGTCTATCCAGTATGGTGAACATCGGTCAATGTCTGCGAAATGAATGCAAGAGGAAGAATAGCAGGTGTCCCGTGGCAGAGGTGAAAACACGAAGAAATTTAACAATGCAAATAGAATCCAAGCGGTGAATGGCATGAAGAAAGTTGCTCTGTAAAATGAAGCCATGGAAAACATGCCTCCGACGCTGTTTAGAATAGGCGAGATACGGGAGAAGACGACGTTGGGATGCAAACCAGAGTACTGGCCTACCACGGTTTCGATCATCATAATGGGAACTCCGACGAGCATGTAACATACAATTAAGGGAAAAAAGTATGCTGCTGAATGACACAAAATTAATTGAATCAAACAATGAAAACTTTGGAACTCACCCCGACCTTGTGTAATAAACAAATTTGGAAGCACCATAGTGTTTACAAATCCTAGGGAGTAACCGATGAGTGCGAGTTTTCCGAAAATATGCTGGACCAAGGACGAAGACGGAAGGTCGACTTCTATATCATAATCAGATGCCGGCTGCGGTTCGGATATGATTGTAAATTTGGGAGATTTGACAAGGACATCTTCATTCTTTATCTCCTCTATAGAATTAGAAGATATAGGACGCGGACTATAAAAATTTTTTCTACTAGCTTTTTTTTTCATCGTTTTTATAAAGATTACTTCATGAAGAAGCTGTTTCCTTCAAAAACGCATATTTTGTTTTGCGACCTGAAAAATGAAGAGTCATTTTCAGTTTTGCCTAATTTTGACAAAATTACATCCGTGTCGTCATCACAGATGTAAATGTAACGAAATCATACTTTTTTTTTGACGACATGATTTTCCAGAAGTAAAATGTCGTGTTTTCCGGAAAAGTTGGAAAGTGATTTGAAAATTGAAGTAAGCTTGTCAATTTTGCCGATTTTATTATATTGTTGCATCCTGAGACAGGCCGTAGTGCAACACGACTTGTTGTATTCTGAGACAGGCCGTAGTGCAACAGGTCTTGTTGTATTCTGAGACAGGCCGTAGTGCAACAGGCCTTGTTGCATTCCGAGACAGGCCGTAGTGCAACAAGGGAGGGAAAGACGCTATCTCGCTTGTTGCATTCTGAGACAGGCCGTAGTGCAACACGAATGACAGCAGCGGGGATCGAACCCAAGGCTGCAGCGGCGCACAAAAAGGGAACGCTCTACGCGCTGAGCCACAAAGACGGTTAAAAAATTAAACTAAAAAACTCATATTCAGAATAGGGAAGAACCCTTCGCTCTTGAGTGTTTCAGTTAGGGTTTTCGAATGTATTTGTGGCTCAGCGCGTAGAGCGCGTTCACTTTTTTGTGCGCCGCCGCAGCCTTGGGTTCGATCCCCGCTGCTGTCATTCGTGTTGCACTACGGCCTGTCTCAGAATGCAACAAGACCTGTTGCACTACGGCCTGTCTCAGAATGCAACAAGCGAGATAGCGTCTTTCCCTCCCTTGTTGCACTACGGCCTGTCTCGGAATGCAACAAGGCCTGTTGCACTACGGCCTGTCTCAGAATACAACAAGAGGCTGGTTGCACTACGGCCTGTCTCAGAATACAACAAGATGCTGGTTGCACTACGGCCTGTCTCAGAATGCAACATACGACCAAAAATTTGTAATTATCGTTCTGAACTATTGTGAAAGAGTAAAAAACACGGTGAATTGAATAAAAAGCGTATCGTGCCTTGAAATCCGCATGTTTTAAGCAATTTTAGCAGATTTCGGAAAAATCGCTTCTGCGCTGGATTTTTCAGTGTGTGTATTCAAAAAATGCAGAAAAACACAAAAAAAGCGTATCGGCCAACTTCAATACGCTTTTTTGTTAAAAAAACGCAAAAATTCGAAAACTGTGGCGTCACTATTGAGGTTTCAAAAAATGACAAAAAAAAAGGCTGGTAGAAAAAATTTTTATAGTCCGCGTCCTATATCTAAAAAGATTTTATATTTGGCGACAATAACAAAACGCTTACGTGTTCTGTCGTACCTTGAGCCAGATGGATTTGCTCCATTTCGTGAGTACCGAGTGCAGTTGCGCGACAAAATACAAGATACAAAATGAGAAATCATGACGGAAAAATCAGTTTTTCGTTTGTTTTTTTGAATTTGCATATCATTGTAGTTGTGTTTATGACACGTGGGCGTCAGTCTGGTAGCACGTACGCGTACGCAATGTCTCGATGGTTTTTCAACATTTTTTAGCAGCAACCGTTCTTTTTCTTACATACATCAAAAAACGATAAAAGGCGTTTCATTTATTTTTTTAACAAATTAAATTTATAATTAAAATTAGCAAAAGAAATCAAACGTCGAAAGTGAAACTGCGATTTGCGATGTTGCGCATTCGCAGAACGCTGTTAACTGTTAGAACTTGGAGCCTGAACATCCCGCTGATGTTCATCGCTTGATAAAGTTTGATCCAATGAGTTTCCGTGAAAAGCATCGTCTTGGATAACTGGCTGGTAACGACCCCAATCACTGGTAGGTTTGATAAGAACCTGGAGCTTTCGATTTTCTTTGTGCAGACGGTAGAGCTGAACGCCGATGTAGACAGGAGTGACTCTAAAAATTTAGACTATTCAAGCGTCAATGCAACACAAACAACTGACATTAAACTAGTGAACAGCACAGCAAGCTTTCCCGCAGCCAAGTTTCGCACGTTAGAATTTTGAGCAAATAAGTACCACACATGGAAACCAATGATTAGGCATATGTTTGCACCTAGCACAAGAGGGGTAGCACCCTTCCAGGAAGCAATCTCGATGTAATGAATAAAAGTGGGACGCCATCCAATCATATTTTCAATGTCGCGGCAGAAGTTCTCGTATCCGTAGAAATACCCCAGGGCGACGACTTCGATGAAGGCAACAAGGGAGAGGAAACAAAGGCCGTCGTCGAGAAAGATAAAGAACAATCCTGTGTTTTCTGGGACGATTATAAATGCACAGAACGCAGCAGAAAAAGCGCAGATTACGAAGACAATAGCTGCGCTGACAATTTTGTTTTTGACCTTGCAGCGACGAATAAAAGCTGCGAGAAGAGATTCGTAGGACACAAGCTAAAAAGTAGTAAAAAATAGTATAATATGTGATAGTGCAATATTCCAAAAAAATTGCCGGAGATTCAAGAATGATAAAGAAAAACTTACTGAGCTCACAAAGATACACGCCACCAGACTAACGTAGTAGAGCGAAGACATAGTAATTGCGATCCAGGGCTCGGATACCCGCAGAGAAAATTCCGGAAAACTGCACATGAAGTAGGACTCAAAGCTTCTTCTGTTGGTATTCTGGACAATCTGCCTATCTTCATTTAGGCCAGGATAGAAGTCTTTCATAACCTCTCCTATAGCAGTGTTGAAGATATAAACATGCATTACAGCAAATATAAAATTCAGCGAAATAGTTATTATGACGTCAAATGGTATGTTGTTGTTAAACTCGTTGACCGACGTCAGTCGAATGATTCCGCCGTCGCATAAACTGAGTGAAAAGAGCGTCACCAGAACCGCAAACACCCAAGTCCCCGGATCGAAGAGCTGCTCCCATTGAGGAGTGAAGAGATCTGATTGATGCTTCCCATTTACACACGTGAAGACGAACATAATAATTGTAATGACCATATAAGCTCTGCCAACTTGTGCCGAAACTACATTGATATGACGTGGCATCGCCACTATGAGAGCAGCCAGCAAAAACCAAAGTCCGAAGAGAATTCCAATACCCAAGTACGGAAATTTTGCTGTTTTTGGATTCAACATTTTATGCTGAATTAAATCGGTGACAGGGCCAACTCGGACGACGCCGGACCTGTTGAATATTCTTTGAAGAAACTCAAGACAGTCTGGATTTACTTGTAAGAGGTTAATAGCTACTGAATTTGTGTAGTATTTTGAGCATCTGTCCACATCCGAAAACCGAAAGCAGTTAGGGTCGTAGCACGTGTCCATCGGGTGATGGGCGACAATATTGTAAGCTGTGAAGAGAAGCCAAGATGCAAGTGGCATGAAGTACAGCGTCCTGTAGAATGTGACCATGGAAAACGCGCCTCCGATGCTGTTAAGTATCGGAGAAATTCGGGAAAAAACGATGTTGGGGTGCAGCGCGGAGTACTGTCCGACCACGGCTTCGATCATCATGATGGGGATTCCGACAATAATGTAGCACACGAGTAAGGGAATGAAGTACGCCACTGAACAAAAAACACTTAGCTACTGCAAAGTTTGAATAAAAACAACTCGCCTCGACCAGTGTTTAGAAACAATGCGGGAATCATGATTGTGTTGCCGTAACCCATTGAGTAGCCAATCAAGGAAAACTTCGTGAAGAAAGAATGGATGCTCTTTGTTGTCTTCGCTTTTTCAACAACAGCATCTTCGTAGATTGACTTATTATTCTCTATTACGGCGATCTCCGGAGACTTGATGATGATTTCTTGTGCCGCGATTTCGGCTTTCTCGCTATTATCTAATGACAAATCAAACTAAATCAAAATTTTTCAATTCAAAATAACAACATTGTTGAAACACAAACCTTTGACGACGAAGCTACTGTAGTCAACATTGCGCCAGGAATGGTGTGAGCACGCTTTCTTATTGAAACAAGTGGTGAACGACTCGTTTAATCGCAGCTCGATCGTGTTTTTATTTGCATGAGTGCAAAATAGAAAGAAAGTAACCAAGTTATTGAAAAATAACTAACGATTGATACACAGGCGAAATATCCATGGGAAATTGAAATATGCATGGGAGCTATTCCATGGAATTCCCATGGGAATCCCAACTGAATTCCCGAGAAGATTTCCGGAAATATATTTTAAAATTAAGAGAACAACTCTGTGAATCACCGCCTCAAAGTTGTGTTCAAAAGTAAGACGCCATCCAATCATGGATTCAATGTTGCGAAAAAAATTTACGGGGGTCTGGAAAATCAACATCATCAAGCACCCGTTGTAGAGCGTCGCCATAATTACTCAACCCCAGAGACCCATAAATTGTTAAACGTTAAAACGCATGTTGACAGTATCCTTGCAGAGTAAAACCGTGAACACTTCAGATAGTATTAAAGAAATCAAAAAAAACGTTTATTAGTATTCCTCTCACAGATTTTCAATCACTCAAGAATCAGTACAGTTTCATCGTTAATAAAAGCATCATCCTGCATAACGGGCTGGTACCGACCCCAATCACACACGGGCTCGAGAAGAACAGATTTCTTTCGATTTTCTCTGTGCATTCGATAGAGTTGATAGAAAATGTAGAGAGGAGTGATTCTAAGCATAAATTTGTGTATTTAGTTATGAACCAATTAATAACTTACGTTAAACTGGTACACAACACGACAAGTTTTGGGATAGCGAAACTCGTCATAGCAGAATCATTTTCAAAAATCATACATATCAGGGAGCTAACGACGAGAACAAAGGTGACACCGAGAATCAGCGGAGTTACCAATTTCCAGGCCACCACCTCGATGTAATGAATGAACGTAGGGCGCCATCCAATCATGGTTTCGATGTCGCGGCAGAAGTGTTTGTATCCATAGAGGTAGGAAAGTGCCAAGACTTCAAGGAAAGCGACGAGTGAGAGGAAGACAATACTGACGTCAAGAATAAGAAAGAACAAATTGATTTTTCTTGGAAAAACCAAATAAGAAGAAAATGTCGCTGAAAAAACGCAGATTATGACGACAACACTTTCGCGGGCGTGTTTGTTACTGATCTTGCATCGACGGATGAATGCAATTATCAGGGATTCGTAGGAAATCAACTGAAAAACAAAACAGTTTTTTTACGGTTGTCAACAAAAAGAAAACTTACAGAGCTCTGGAAAATCAGCAATGCTATGCAACCGAAGTAGAGCGAAGCCATGAGCTCCCCAATCACCGGAGGTGATACCCGCAAGGCAAATTCTCCAAAACTGCAAACCAAATAAGCATCATGTCTATCGGCTGTTATTTGCTGAACACTTTGTCGCACAGTATCTAAGTTGGGATACAGGTCGGCTGAAATGTGTAGGGAGTTAAAAATTACCAAAAAAATGTGACAGCGTACTCAATGTGTGTCCTATAGCCGTGAAGGTAATATAAATGTAAACCAAAGTAACAACAAAGTCTACAAAAATTGTCGACATGACATCAAAAAATATGTTATTGTTGAACGAGTTGTATGACGTCAACCGGATTACCCCTCCATCACAGAGACTTAATGAAAAAAGTGTCGAAATTACAGTAGACACCCAAATGATAGGATCGAGGAGTAGGTTCCACTGAGGAGTAAAAAGATCCAACGGAAGCTTTCCTGCGATTACCGTAAAGACAAAAAGGATGCATGTAATGACAAGTGCGATTATAGCAATAACTGATGAAATCTGAGTCATCCGGCGGGGCGCCAACAGCAAAAGAGCGGCAAGCAGGAGCCAAAGACCGAAAAGTATTCCAATGTTTAGCATTGCGGTTTTTTCGGAATCTGAATTCAACACGTCGTGGTATATCATGTCGGCGAAACTTCCAATTCGCACGATGTTAGAGGAGTTGAGTATCCGCTTCAAAAAATATTCGCAGTCTTCGGGAATTTGAAAAAAATTGACATAGTTTTTGTCCTCCAAGTACTCGGAGCATCTGTCGATCTGAGCATACTGTATGCATGTAGTAGGGTCGACACATGTATCCCTGTAACCGTTAACGATAATCTGCAAAATCGTTGACAAACACAAAGCTGCTAATGGCATGAGAAAAAGCGTCCGGTAAAATATGATCATGGAAAAAGCGCCTCCGATGCTGTTGAGAATCGGAGAAATTCGGGAAAAGACGATATTGGGGTGCAGCCCTGAATACTGCCCGACTACGGCTTCGATCAACATTATGGGGATGCCGACAAGAGCGTAGCACACGATTAAGGGGAAGAAGTACGCCGCTGAATGTGAAATAATTAAAATAAAGAAAACAAAAGCAGTGTTGTCGGATACCCGATTCGAAACCCGACCCGACCCAAAATCCCTGGTTTTCGTGTCGGGTATCCGACATTTTTGGAAAGACAATTAAATACAAAACTCACCTCTAGGTTTCAAAAACAAGTAAGGAAAAACTATCATGTTGCCGAAACCTAAGGAGTTGCCAATGAGATAAAAATTTTTGCGAAAAGAAAAGTCGTTTGACGAATTTGGGCGCACCACGGCTGCTGCAACAGGGGTGACTGATTTGGAATCCGATGTCGTTTGAATGTTGGGGGATTTGACAATGACTTCGGCCTCTGTGATTTCACCATTTTCTGAAGTATTCTCAGATGCATTTTCAGAAGATTTAGCTGCCTGAAAAACAATTTATACTACAAAGAAACAAAATTGAAAAACATACACTACTGTACAACTGATTTGCGTAGTATGAACGAGCATCAGTCGACTTCTTTTCGCCGTCTGCGCTACTCTTCGCCGTCATTGCGTCAAGTACGAACCTACAGTCTCAATAGAAGCGATGAATGTGAGGCTGCGGAATAGCTTGAGCATAAAAGAGATTTGTATAATTTTGTTATACAAATTTGACACCAATCCCGGGAGAGAATTCCCATCAATCAGGGTGGCGAGCAAGACAACTAAAAATATCTCGAGAGATTTCGCCAACCTGCCATCAATACCGTATAAATTATGTAAATTTTTATAGTACGAAAATTAGTAAATGAAATGACTTATTGATTGATACCGTAAATATAACGAACAAGGTGTTTCATTACGTTTTTTGTATTTACTATGCTCTAAAAATAGCAGAAAGAGTTCGACCAATTGCTTCTTACATAAAAAAAGGCGGAGCTTACGACACTAATATTCTTTTTTTTGTTTCTGTGAAATTTTATTTTATGTTCTCCTGGTTCATAAATATAAACAGTTTATAAACAACAATCAAAGATGTTTTTAATTTTCTGTATTTTTTTCTTTTTCCGATCTGAAGGCGTCTTTTTGGATGACGGGGAGACAGCGACCCCAGTCACTGGCAGGCGTGATAAGCACCAGAAACTTTCGATTCTCCAATCGCAGCCGGGCGATCTGGTAGATAATGTAGATAGGAATGATTCTAAAATTGTACGATAATTTTAACGTAGCCAAATGTAAACAAATAAACTGACATCAAAATGGTGGACAACAAAGAAAGCTTTGAGACAGCATTTTGCTCTTTGATATGATCACCGGAAAAGAGGAATTGAATGAGTGTAACAATGATTAGGAATATATTGAGACCGAGTATGAAAGGGGTTATGACCTTCCACGTAACCGCCTCGATATAGTGGATAAAAGTTGGACGCCAGCCAATCATGGTTTCAATGTCGCGGCAGAAGTTCTCGTATCCATAAAAGTAAGAAAGTGCCAAGACTTCAAGAAAAGCGACGAGTGAGAGAAAAATTAGGCTGTCATCGAGCATAATGTAAACCAAATCCACGGAACTCGGAATCACGAGAAATGTACAAATGCCTGCTGAACCGATGCAAACGAAGACGACAACGCAAGTTTTGTTAATCGTGTTGAAACGACGAATCATTGCTGCTATCAGGGTTTCGTAGGACACCAACTGAAATTTATTTTCGGATACGGTAGGATAATTAAACTTACTCACAACGCTTTGGAAAATCAGCATGGCCAGACAACCGTAGTAAAGTGTGGACATCAGTACCCCGACCCAGGGCTCTGAAACGCGGAACGCAAATTCGCCAAAAATGCACATGAAGTAGGCGTCATTGCTCCTGCTGACGGTATGCTGAACTTCTTGGCGTTCTTCCAAGTTTGGGTAGAAATCTTCTAAAAAAATTAAAAATTAACAAACATGTATCATACAATTTGACATACCCATAACGCGTCCTGCAGCAGTGCTGGAGATAAAAATGTGAACAAGTGAGATGCCAAAATCCACGACAGAAGTTAACAGAGCGTCAAAAAATATGTTATTGTTGAAGGTGTTGTACGAAGTCAATCTAATGACCCCACCATCGCAGAGACTGAGTGAAAACAATGTCACAAATAGCGCAAATACCCAGTTGAAAGGTTTGTAGATTTCATCCCATTGCGGAGTAAAGAGATCTATTTTCCCTGTTCCATGGATCGCCGTGTATATCAGCACAATAGCAGTAATTATGAGTGCCAGAATGCCAATAATCGAAGAAATTTGACTGATTTTTTTCGGGATCAATACAACAATGGCACCGAGCAGAAACCAAAGTCCAAACAGCATCCCGATGGCCACGTACGAAAGTTTAGCTGTCTTTTGGTAGAATATGCCGGTGTATATGAAATCAGTAAAAGGGCCAATCCGCACAATATTCGTCCTGTTGAATACTCTATCAAGAAATGTCTGACAGTCAGGAGAAATTCGAAAATAAACAGCTTTGGTAGTCAAGTTCTTTGAACATCTGTCCACGTCCGAGAATTGCATGCAGGTGGGACTTTGACAGGTATTCAATGGTTGGTGGGCAAAAATCAAGAAAATTACATAAAGAAGCCAAGAAGCAAACGGCATCAGGTAGAGCGTCCTGTAGAATGTGACCATAGAAAAGGTGCCACCGACACTGTTGAGAATTGGCGCAATGCGGGAAAACACAATGTTGGGGTGTAACGCGGAGTATTGCCCCACCACTGCTTCGATCATCAGGATGGGAACACCGATAAACAGGTAGCATATGAGTAGGGGGATAAGATATGCCGCTAAAAATATACAATAATTTTTGAGGGTACAAAGGTAAAAAAACTCACATCGACCGGTGCTAATGAACAACGTCGGAATCATGACGGTGTTCCCGAAACCTATTGAGTTGCCGATAAGAGCAAACTTTCTGAGAAAGGATCCGTTAAATGATTCAGCGACGGAGACCACGACGTCGGTGGAGACTGGTTTATCGTTTCCCAACTTGTTCAGCATGTCAATCACATGGGGATCTTCCTCGAAGGGAAGATCGATAACCACAGCTTCCCTCGTGATTTCTTCTTTTTCATCCCCTTCATCATCAGGTGGTAAAAAAGCAGATGGAGATAGTGTCTGAAAACATGTTGCACTGTGAGTAGTGTTTGGCTGATACCATTTTTTTGCCATCATGATATGATAGTGATAGTTGCAAACACTATCATGATATGATACTGATATCAGGATGATATCAGAATGATATCATGATATCACCAATAATAATGATAGTTTCGATAATTAACCCCAAAAATAATTTTTTTGGAATAAATTTATCATTTTGTCGTCCAAAAAAGGTAAAGTTTTTGTTTTCTGCGTTTATGCACTGCAAAAAAACACTAAAAATTGCGTTGTACATAGGGTTTTCTATTTTGACTTTTTGTACCGCTCTCCTCGCTCCTTTGTTTTCTAAATTATGTACGCTCGCGCACCTAATTTTTTTTTATGCAGCTGGCTCCACTCCCGCTTTATATTTTTTTCGTTCTTTTATCGCTTGCTCTGCCTCCGCTCAGAAGCGGAGCGATTTCAGGAGCGGTCGAAAACCCTGGTGGCACAAAATGTGCGGTGGTCAAAAACGGGCCGCATTTTCAAATGAGAGTAAAACGGTTTTTAAATATTAAAATATAGAGGATGGCTTTACTCGGATACATAAAAATGAGTATTTTTTACAAAAATTGTGAGCAAATGGCAAAAAAACGGTATTTTAAAGCATATTTTGACGAAAAATCGATATCATGATATCATTCTGATATCATCCTGATACCAAATCTCATCCTGATTGATACTGATACTGATATCATTATCAGTATCAGACTCTGATATCAGGCAAAACCTGATATCAGCCAAACACTAACTGTGAGACAGATACAAAAAATGCACCACACGTACCGATGTTGAAGGAGAGTACAGCGATGATCCAATTATGGGAGACGGCGCCGTCATTGCGCGTGTAGTTTTAATTGAAATGAACTAAAGGCAAATTTTTTATGCTCTAAACTGTATAGAAAATTTGAATATTTTTTTGCATAAAGTACAGTATATTTATTTTCTTCGGTTTGCGACAACAAATAAAATACGGCAAATAAGGGCGCATGCGAGTGAGGGGCGTGCGTGCACAGATTATGGAACGAAAGGCGTACAGTATTTTTGACTATGCTCGCAAACAAACACAAACGAGATCGTCACTTATTAAAAAAATTGTTTATGTATATATTTCATGTCAACAAATACAATGAAAAAAACACGGTGAAGAAATTATTGTAACGTCAGAGTTTTCGATGGATACACGATCGCTGACGTCTGTTTGCACATTTAGCAATGCCTAAAAAATATATATTTCTTGAAAATGTGAAAAAAATATATCACATACCGTCTGTGCTGAAAGATGAAGGGTACTGAGATGATCCGGAACTCGATTGCATGGCGTGAGTACCGACCTGCAGTTGATGGCGATATAAAAACTGACAGTTTGTTGCGGTCGATTCAACTTTTCAGCATTTGTAGAGTTTGATATTCAAATTTATGCAATACAATGTATGTAAATTTAAACAAAAAATGGAAAAGCAGGTAAACTTTGAGGTTACGGTGGCGAGCAAAGGTTGTTGGTAACTTTCCACTTGAGACCTTAACATTAGTAGCCTATCATCATTTTGTGTTGTAAATTTTTGTTTAAAAAAATTGTTGGTCGCAGAAATAATTTTAAAAAATAAATTTGCAAAAAAATTTATTTTTTTGAAACAATTATAAAAATTATTTCTGCACAAAACAATGCCCTTCTGCTTTGTGCGAGCTTGCAAGTATTTTGTGCGACAGCCTTGTGTTTTGTGCAAGGGGAGGGGGCCTGCGCGCAGCGGACCCAGTTTATAAGTCGCCTCGGTTGATTGAAAATCTTTGTCTGTACTCTAGTCAGAGCAGTCAGCTGAAAACAATCAACGATCAACTACCTGTCAGCCATGGTGCAGCGCTACAACGTCCCCGATGTCGTGGATGTCTCAATCCTTGGCGAACCCCTTGTGCTTCCAACTTCGAAAAAAGTCGTGAGGAACCGTTTTCTGAAGTCCGCTTTGAGCGAGTATATCGCTCCATGGGATCCCAAGAATCCGGCAATCACTGGTCTTCCTGGTCAGTATCATGTCAACATGTATGAGAAATGGTCCGCTGGAGGATATGGGGTAAGATAAAAAATTCTTGAGAAAATGGACATTTTGAAAAATTTTAGATCACGATTACCGGCAACGTCGTCGTTGACGAAAACCACCTCGAAAGTCCCGGAAACACCATTTTTACGCAAACGACCGACTCACCTGCACGCAGAGCGATTTTCAAGCAAATTGCCGAGGCTGGCAAACGCCATGGAGGACTCATCATTGCCCAACTCAGCCACGCCGGCCGCCAGACTCCACTCATCGTCAATTCCACGCCCTATGCGGCTTCGACGACGAAACTCGTCGTCAAAGACTTTGGACGATCTTTTGGAGGCCCAGTTGAACTGACCACCGAGCAAATCAAGCCGCTGGTCATTGACAAGTTTGTCTACGCTGCAAAGGCGCTCTACGAAACGGGCTTCGATGGCATCCAAATCCACGGAGCTCATGGTTACCTCATTGCCCAGTTTTTGTCTCCGACAACGAATCATCGAACTGATCGCTACGGTGGACCTGCTGAAAATCGTGCTAGGATTGTGACTGACATTTACGAGGCCATCAGAAAAGAGATTCCCGTCGAGACCGGATTTGTCGTTGGCATCAAGCTGAACTCGGTCGAGTTCCAAGCCAAGGGGCTTCAAACTGACGATGCGGCAATCATCGCGAGGGTTTTGGACGTGAGTTATTCAAATTTCATAAAAAGATAAATTTTAAAATAAAAATTTTAGGAAGCCGGTTTGGATTTCATCGAACTCTCCGGCGGCACCTATGAAAAGTTTGTCTTCAGCAGCACCGAAAAACGCGGCTCAACAATTGCTCGCGAAGCTTACTTCTTTGAATTTGCGAAACAAATTCGACCTGCCGTCAAGAAAGCTGTTCTTTACGTCACTGGAGGCTTCCGTACGGCTCCCGCCATGGTGAATGCCATCAAAGACGGCGCTTGTGATGGCATCGGCCTTGGTCGTCCTGCTACTCAGGAATTTGGTTCGTTAATAAAACCAGGTTCTCAGAAACCGATGTTTATCTTTTTTAGACATTCCGAAGCGTTTTATCAGCGGCGAAATAAAATCAACGGCGACCTGGCCTTTTGCTGACGATTTCCTGACTGCCGTGTTGGCTTGCTCGCTTCAAATGAGCCAGGCTGCTCAGAAAACCCTGGCTGAAAGTTCAAATATCAACGAAGGCATCTCTGATTGGACCGACGATGACGTCGTCACGCGGTACCTCGAGGCTCAAAAGAACTTCCTCGCAAGTGCTGCAGAAGCCGCGCAAAAGGGCCAAGTCGTCAGCGGAGTCGTTCCATTTGAGCTTCCCACCCCCGCAGATGCTGGAGCTTAAAAAATTATGTTTCTTAAAACGACTTGTATAATACTTATCTTACATCTTATTGACTTTTTTGTATGCTGTTCATTATTATCTATAGCAATGAATAAAAAAACTGGCAAAGAAGACAAGACCACAGTGCAGTTCATGCAAGAACCCGTATTTATTTGCAAGATGCAACTACACTCTAGTTTTTGACTACACTTTAGTCATGTTTGTTAGTATACTTTTGATGTAAAAACTTTTTTACATAAATTTGGAGCGTAATCCAAAAAACAATTTATGTTAAAATTTTTTTTGTACATTGTCATAATATTATTTGCATAATTGTCCGAAAAATAAATTTGGGATTTTTTTTTCTACTTTGTATGTATGCAGTACTGTGCTGCATAAACCACAGACAAATTTTTATTCATTGTTTGTGACAGGGGAGATCACCCGCGCGCGTTACGATTTTGATCAAAAATCGTAGCAATCAACCGACAAAAAGTGGTAAAAGAAAAAAATACTGAATGCTATCACATCCGTCAAACTTGTTCTTTCATAATTTTTTTTTTAATTCAACGCATAAAAGTTACCTTCGAACTACATTTTTTTCTAAACCCACAAAGAATCCCATTAACACGTGTTTTGATCTCGGTGTCTGCAAAGTAGACAACAAAAACCCGGGCAGCGCACAGAGACATCTGGTAGCCATTACGCACGTAGTGAATGTACCTTGCTTTGTCCTCATTAAGGGGAATGTCAAAAGAGGTGATCATGATGCTGTACATGACGCGGTCAGCGATGAGGATGCCAACAATGAGTGCTGTCTCCAGAAGAATTTTGGAAAAACGATGGATTCGCAGAGAGTAGTTTTTGGTGTTTAAAGGTAACGTGCCAACTTGTCTTGTATTGCCGGATATTTCACTTGGTTCTGAGAGTCTGAAATTTAAAAACAATTATTAAAAGTTTTATTATGTTTTTTTTATGTTCGAACTAACCTGTAAAACACTTTTTCGCAGCGCTTTTTCAGTAAAAGAGCACACCCAAACGCAACGACGATCACGTCAATAATTATAGTACCGTAATTATAGTACTCAAAGACGTAAAGTATCCAAGTATCCGAAGACATGCTGCATCCGATGGTCATCAAAATGGTCTCGTGGCGAAATGTTTTTTTACATTTGTAGAAGTGATACGTAATTATGGGTACTGAAATTGAGAACTTTTACAAACGTTCCCCCGAGCCATGTCTTACCTGCAGTTAGAATCCAGGTGACGAGGACTGCAATATGACTCCCTGTGTTGCAGAAGGCCCTGCTAATAGGGTGTTTTCGCGTTACGTGAACAAAAACACCACTCAGAGTCAGGAGAACCGTGAAGTTCGTATAGCCGTAGTAAACAAAGTTATCCAGTGCTGCAAGGCTGGAAAAAACAAAGTGTTTTTGGAACTCTGCAAAATTTGGAACATATTTATTAATCCAAATTAAATAAATAGATAAACCTCACCTTTTGCAAAACCAGCAGTCATCAAGGGTGCGGGAATATCGATGGCAAACTGAACAATGCACTGTAAAATGTGGTTGATGGTGACAAATAATGACGTAAAATGCTTGATTGCTGAGGTACTGAAGATTGCGCATGATAGTGTAGACAACAAGAAAATCGGTTATCATGCCGGTGAGGTTGATGATCAGGTAGATAAAGGCAACGATATATGGGATAGCGACAAACATTTTTCCTTCCGCAAACTGATGACTAGACAGGTCAAAATAAATACAAATCTAAAATAGTTACTACGTAGGTAAACGAGCTCCTTTTTCTTGCAAAACATAATAGAATACTAATAAGCGGAAAAGAGGTGGCGTCAGAAGTACAAAATGTGAACCCCCTAATACTCGATAGACTAATTAGAAGTAGTATTTATCTAAGCGTATACGCTTACGGTTGTTTTTGTCTACTGTCATGACTGGCTTCATCTTTGGTCGGCTAGTAAAATATATATATGTTTTGGTGTTTGATTTAGAGCTTTAAAAAATAGTGTGCTTCTTGTTTAAAAAAAGTTATAACTGTGTCGTAACAAAACATATATATGTAACTCTCTGCTCCATTTTGTATGGCAAAAAACACAAAAAATTACACCACATAATATTTCAATCTTCCAAAATCCACTTTTTGAACATCAAAGTTAGGAAAATATAAATCTGTCTCTTTTGTCTTTCTGGATGTTTTTCAACAATCAAATTTACTTTTTTCATACAAAAAATAGTATATCACAGGCTAGAGATACAACGGTTGGGGGCTATGAAGAACAGATTGCATTTCATCAAAATCGGGTTCATGCTGGCAAGCGGGATCGTCAAAAGCAAAGTCGTCAAGAATGTACTGTTCAGACAGGCGTTGCTTGATCGAGTAATCAATTTTATAGTTTTCTTCTGACTCGCAACGAGTCAGCACGATGATAATCTGCCGGTGAAGCGGGGGAATGCAGTCGGAAACGACAGGGGCACCGCGACTGCTGACAACGTTGTGAGATTCACTGCAGTCTGTTTGTATCTGAATGCACTGTGAGTCGTTCAGATTGTCCGCCATCAATAGAAATCCATTGAAATAATTTTGAATTATGTAGAACCGAATGTTTGATTTCGTGTCTATAGCATCAGCGTTTTCGAGTACCATTTGAACCAGAGATTCCCGTAGAGCGTTCGGGTGTGCGGATTCTATCGTAGCTTCAACCGCCGGGCTGGCAGAATGGATTACCATCGTCGCGAGAAGATTTTTGACTTCGTAAAAGTTTAGAAAACTCATAGCGCAGACAACGTAGGTTCCAGGTTCGACGAACTTCTCTTTGATTGAAACGCTATTCAGGTAATGTCTACCGGAAGAAACTACAAGCTCCCCTGGACGACCGTCAATTGCTGGATCTTCTTTGTGGACAAGCAGGAGAAGGTCCGGCTTGTCGACAGATTGCCTGGCGTGTCGGCGGAAAAGACTGAAGGACATCTCCGTGGATTCGTGTACCGTAACCTTCATCATCGACGGCTGTTCCCAGTCAAGATCGAATTTGAACCTCTGATCGGACCAATGAGGCCTGATCGCTGCGATTTGAACTGAATTGAAGTACTGAGTAAAGAATTCAAAAGGCATCCAGAAAGTTCCAATATCATTTTGAGTCTTTTCGAACTCGAGAGCAGCTTTGGCCTCGGGCGTCCATTCTGACCAGGTGTGAGACCATTCTCCGAGCCAGACAAATTTTCCCCAGGGATTTCGGAGTCGCATGAGTCGAAAGCCGTTGTACTGCCGAATATCGAGAATGGAGTATGCATGATTCGGTAATAATCCGAGTATCTTGTATTCTTCTTCGTCGTTTTCCCACTCCACAGAACCGCAACTGGCGCTCATGAGAAAGTTTGCGTCCCTGGCAGATAAAAGGCGTGCCCAGATAAGTTCGAGTTCGTCAAATGCTTTTTCCGGAGGCACAATTTCACTGATTTCGGTCCAGATGCGTGCACATGAAACTCCCGTGAGAGCCGTAAACGCTTCGATAGGGTTTCCGACCATGAGTGCAGTGTACGAGCCGTGGATCTTTGCCATGGCTTTTTCGATCAGACTTACCCAGAGTTGATTATTTTGACCGACTGCGAAAAGCATGCGATGGTCGTTTTTGTAACAGGGAAAGTAATCGTCTACGAAGACTGTCTGCCAAAGGCCGTCGACGCAGAGTCTGCAATTTTACGATGAATGTGGTCTACATAAAAACTTTTGAACTCAACCAACCTGATTTTATAAATGCCAGCTGAATTATACTCTGGGGTCAAAATAATTTCCTTCAGTAACTCGGGTCTCTCGGCCATGACCGCAAGCGCCGATTGCAGCCAGCAGTTGCCAAGGTATCCCTGCTTGATATCCGTCGGACGCGGATTGTTGAATACCGTCCAGGAAGATGCTTCATCATTTTTGGTTTTGATATCCTTTGGCCGCAGCCAAACAATTTCAACATCCTGTTCTTCCAAATGTGAAGTATCTCCAATTGATCGGTCGGCATGCGGAAAGGAGTCATCAATGAATGAGTCATCAGTCTGTCGACAGTACTCTTCAATGGCATCGACGACTCCATCGACGTCAGAAAAGTCATTGATGTTTGGATACTCTAGTCTATGTGGAACAAATGACGAAGCCTCAGAGCGCCGCTTGACAGAAAAAAAATTCAGAACACTGGAGAACTTGTTTGAGGCATTCTTGGAAACTGAAAGGCAATGAAGGTGGTAAGATTTATTCTCCCAAAAATTGGAAAAAGAAACATACTTTTGGCGAACATAATCAACAAAAACTCAACAAAAAGGAACGGCAGACTGAAAATGTGGAGAGTTGGAATTGACAAGTGTTGGTTAAAAATCGAAATATGCAAATTATTTACAAAAAATATGTAAAAACAACAGGCGATTACTTTTTTACGGTTACAAACTTTTTTACTGCAGCTGTGACTAAATGCACAGCCAGACCAAGGTGTTGCAAATCGTGTACTTTACACGCACGCACGACACGAAGCTATTAGGCGACGTCGTGTCGTGTAGCTTTGAATTTGCCTACACGACACGATCGTCGTGTGCTACACGACGTCGCCTCGTGCGATCGTGTAGCTGTTACACGACACGACACGGCATGCCGCTTTTCGACAGCCAAATTATGTAAAATTTGACAATTTTTTACTTCTTTTTTTTATTCTATAGAAAAATGTTCCACGTGTTATCATTCTGATCGAAATTTTGCCTTGAAACCTTCCTAAACGTCGTGTCGTGTAGCTCGCCTCGTGTCGTCGTGTAGCTTTCAAACCTACACGACAGGCGATGTCGTGTAGTACACGACATCGCCTCCTACACGACATCAAAATCTTACACGAGTTCAAATTAACATTTTTGCGCTACACAAAATGCAACACCTTGAGCCAGACGAAGATTTCGTTGACAAGAAAGACAGTTTTGTCAGGGTGGCAGTCGCACGTTCAGTCGACCCCAAAATCAACTGCGCAAAAAATTCGTGCGTTGAGTGACGTGTTTCTAACTAAAACTAATGACCATCGTTAGAAACACGTCATCTGTGTTACAAAAAATAAACCCACTTTTTGACGACGTAAAAAATTACATATACACGCCTGCGAGAAAAATGACAACATCGAATATGAGGCATGCAAATAAGTATCATTTATTTTGTTATTTGGATTTTGCATAAATGCTTTCTAGTCACATGAATTGTAATAAACGAATAATTTTAAATCCTGTTTGAACACATTTTTTTAAAGCCAAATTTGTTACTCGATTACAATGACAATAAAATTGTTTGAAGAAAGAAAATATGGGTCAAGGCTTATCACGTGAACCACTTGGCCAATCAAATCCGAAAGTATTGTAAAACTCATTCCAAAACTGGACACGCTCTGGCCACAGGGAATCGCTGAAACCGCCGGTGATGGATGCGTGGAAAAAGGGAATGCTGGTGAAATTTACCCGGTGACCTATCCATGGCTCACCGGTTTTGATAAAACGAATAATTTTCGGTAAAATCTTTTTACGTATTCTGATGTCAGTGTCGTTTTGACTGAGGTAGTTAATTGTGTATCCATGGGGACATCCGGCTACAACACCGGTGTCAAACTTGACGCATTCGTTCAAAAAAAAGTAGACAGGTGCTCCAGCCTTGGCACGGTGAATGGCTTCTCGCATTTCTCCAATAACAAAAAGCACGTCGGATTTTGACTGAACAATTGCACTGGTCCAAGGGTACCGTAAATAGGTTTTGGCTTCTTTGGTGTAGAATTTGACGATCGAGTCTGCGGCTTTTGAAGTGCGGTTGCCAAAAATGGATTTGTGACCATATGAAATGCGGAGCATGTGTTCGAACGTGTTTTGAGTAATATTTGTTGCATTATTCGCCTTTTCTTGAGAGGCTACAGAAGCGAGGTGAGGAACAACAGGTGAACTTTCAATGGCTTGAGCTATTGTTTCAACTTTGGTGCCGACCAGTGAACTGTGAAACACCGGGTGCCATCTTCCAAAATCAACACTATTTCTGTCTCGTATCTAAAAATTTTAGTTTTATTTTTTATTTTTTTTTCTTGGCAGTACAAACTTACATTTTTAAATGCAATGCTCATCAAATGATGAAGAGGTATTGCTCTGAGACATCCGAGAACGTCCGAAGCAAATTGACATTTAGCCAACGATATCAATTCTTTCGTGTTGCGTTTGACGACATCCGGTTTTGATGCCCAAATATCAAGAGCCGAGCCGCTCATGGGGAAAGTTTGTGCGTAAAGGCCACGTGAAAGCGAACTCATCGTTATCCACGACACGGAAGCACCACCTGCAGACTCTCCACTCAGCGTTACCCGTTTTGGGTCACCCCCAAAGCGATCAATGTTATCTCTGACCCATTTGAGAGCCTGAATCTGGTCCAGTATTCCAACGTTCGGAGTTTGGCCTGGTAAGTCGGTAAAAAGGAATCCAAGAGGACCAAGACGGTAGTTAATAGATACACCGACAATGTCTCTGGCAACAACATTGGTTAAGAAACTATCATTTCCCATTTCTGTTGAATTGCCTCCAGAAAATGCTCCTCCATGAATGTAAAAGTACACAGGATAAAGTTTTGTGTCGTCGTTTTTCTTGATCGGAGCAAAAACATTCAACGTAAGACAGTCTTCTGATCCGTTAATATTTTCACTGTAACCAGCGCATTTGTTTCCAAAGTTAATTGTTGGTTTGACAGAATTCCAGGGATCGTGTGGCTGTGGTTTTTCAAATCTTAGGCTCCCAACGGGTGGCTTTGCGTACGGTATGCCAAGAAACACCTGCGCAAACTTCAGATGTTTGATGCCGTTGATTTGGGTCGCGTAGCCTTGAATTGGTCCATAAGTTGTGGTAACGATGGGGTGGGCTGGCGGACTCCCAACAACATAACTACTTTTGCCCAGCAAAATGAACCATTCCGACGACAGCAAAAACAAACTGCATAACAGAACACTCGCCATGATGACTGATGACATTTTTTGTTAAACAATGAAAAATAAACTTTTTTTTAACAATAGCTTGAAATTTTTTTTAACACAATGCTGTTTCAAAAACGAAATGTCATTTAAAAAAAACTTACGTGTGGTAGCACCATTCAATACACAATAAAATATTTTTTTTAAAACAATAAAATCATTTTTCAAAAAAATCGTCCCAGTGAGTCGCTACGATGCAGATGATGCTCGCACCCGTATTCCCAAAATGCGATTGCAGGCGGATGAGTGGAAGGGGATATACACATACGGATATGTTGGCTTGAGTCTCACACACTCATCAATAAAATCATTTAAATTGTAATCATATTTGTAAATTAATTTCTCCTCCATGTATCGTAAAATAACTCGCCATACAATCATGTTTACAATTTTCAAAGTATAATATGATTTTTCAAAATCTAAATTTACAACAATAAAGTTTATTCAAAATCGCAAGCTTGTCATTAGCATGAGACTTCTTTTTTCGCATAAAAATGACACATACGGGAAAAAAATCTGTTTTTCTTGCCGCACTTTTGTTGCGTCTTGTTTTTTGGCTGCAGAGTTTTCATCTTTGCCCTGTTCCCAGTGGGAACTTCCCACCTGTGCTCGTCGCCTGCTCATCATGCTCATCATGCGTGTTCCTGGCTGGCTGACTCTTGGCTGCGTGCTCTCTGTTCTGCATTCTTCGATGGCTCAAACGAAGTAGGCTAAGTTGAATGCAAACATATTTATTTTTCCAAAACGTTTTTTTTAGTCAAAAAGTGCCAGCAGTTCGCGTCTTCGAGACTGATGGTAAATCGTTCATTCACGTCGAATTCCGTTGCCCGTACCAGTTTGAGCCAAATCCGAGTTCCTTTTACGGAATCGAAAATGGAGACGATATAAGAAATGATATTTTGGCTACGGGCGTGGTGCAACTTGATGGCATTCGCTTTACGATTCATCAGGAATTTCAATGCAAGGCTCAATCGTATGGCACTCATGCAGCTTGTAAGCCGCGTTTACTGGTTGTAAATCCATGTAACCAAAGAAAAGTGTACCGCATCGATGGCAAGGACTCGGTTTCTTTTCTTTTTTAATTTTTAAATAAATACTAGTGGATTGGCGTAGTGGAATTGAGATTTACAAACAACAAAATCGTTTCAAAAAAAGTCAGTAGTAAAACACATAAAGCATACTAAAACACAGTTGTTTTTGTATTGAACTTTTCATTCTTGTTGACCTGTTTTTTCTGCAGTTCAATTTTGACATTTCAAATAATAACAATATTTATAAAATCAAAACTTCAATTTTCATAGAATCCCAAGTTAGTTGTTTTCAGCGACAACGAATTTTTTTGTTTACAGGCTAATTCGGTGTCGTTAAACGACGTTATAACCTAACAAAAACTCGAACACAACGGCATTGTGTGCAGCATTTATTAATTTATTTTTATTCCAATCCAGATCAGTGTATAATAATAACTCTCGAAGTGTTTTTGTACCACGACCACCCGCTAAACATAGCATTGACCCGTGTTCTGATTTCTGTGTCTACAAAGTAGACAACAAAAACCCTTGCAGCACACAACGTCATCTGGTACCCATTGCGAAAGTAGTGAATGTACTTTGTTCGGTCATCAGGTATCGAAATTTGGAACACGGAGTTCATAATGCTGAACATGACTCGATCTGCGATGAGAATGCCCACAATGAGGGCTGTTTCGAGGAAAATTTCATTGAAGCGATGAATTCGAAGGGTGCTGTTTTTTGTGAAGAGGGGTATCGTGCTCATCACGGGTCGGGAAGGGCCGGTTAATTCACTGGGTGTCGAAAGTCTATAAAAGATTTAAAAATAACTGTTGTCAGTTTTTATTTATTAACACAAATAGAAAATTTTGATGAATATTGTCAGTTTTTATTTTTTAACACAAACCTGTGCGACAACCCTCCACAGTGCTTCTGCAACAACAGAGCACCACCAAATGCGACAACAATTATGTCAAAAACAATAGTACTGTAATTGTAGAATTCAAAGACGTGTAATATCTGACTGTCACTGGATATGCTGCAAACATTGCTTAACAAAATTGTCTCGTACCGAAAAATTTTTCTGCAGTTGTGGAAGTAGAACGTGACAATCGGCACTAAAATGAGTGTAATTTTTTTTTCAAAAAACTAAAAGGAAAAAAATTCAAAACCGCCGGTTAAAATCCACGTGACGAGCACGGCAACATGGCAGCCAGTATTACAGAATGCTCTGCTGATGGTGTTCTTCCGAGTCACGTGAACAAAGGCCCCACTCAGGGTGAGAAGAAAAGTGAAGTTTGTGTAACCGTAATAAACAAAATTATCCAGGGCTGTCAGACTGGTAAAGAAAAAGTACTGTTGATATTCTGAAACCGAAAAAGAACAGAATTCCTTAGGACATCTCAGATAAAAAAATATACCTCTAGCAAAATTAGAATTCATCAAAGGTGCCGGAACGTCGATGGCAAACTGAGTAATGCACTGGAAAATGTGATCGACGAATAAGTGAGAAATAATGACGTAAAAAGCTTGGTTATTCAGATAACGCAGGCTTCGCATAATAACAAAGACGACGAGGATATCAGCAACCAGTCCGACAATGTTGATGACCAGGTAGATGAAGGCGACTATGTAGGGGATTGCAATGAACATTTTTTTGAGATCTTAAAGTAGTTCGTAACAGTTTAAAAATTTATTAAAAAAAGTTACGTAAGAGAATTATCGGTTTTCACTTGCTCAAACTTTTAAAAATTCGACACTGTTCGCGCATTATCAGTTAAACCTTTATCCTAAAAAAATCATTATAAGGTTACCGTAACCGTTTAAACAAAGTACAGACTTTTCAAATGAAATCGAATTTTTCAAGTGCCAAAATTAGCACTTTTGGCATTCTCAACAACCCATTCAACAACTCAATAATAAGAAATGAACCCAATCTGTTCTGCCAAAAATGATGAATTAATTATTTATTTTCATTTTAGAACGTTAGTTGTTTTTTTAAACGTACTCGGCCACACGCACTTCTTGTTTTCACATTTTTGATGCATTAACGCCCGTTTACTCCAGAGAATTCGTGATTCAATAGCTCACGTCTGCTTGGTTTTTTACGCATTTTTTGGAAGCTTGTCAGACCAATTATTGTAATAATGTCATGAGAAATTATTACGTAAACAACCTGTTTTTGGTTTGCAGATAAGGAAATAGTTTTTTCTTTCGTGCAAATGAGGAAATCAAAAAGTTATAATATTTATGTCATGCTAAAAAAATCTGGTTTAATTGTACATGATGTTTCAAAACAAACGCACAATGACTGCAAAATAAACTACCAAAAATGGTTTTTAGATACCAATTAAAATGTCGGTTTTTGATGAGATTTTTAAGACAGTTTTTTTATGTAAACAAAAAATATTTACATAGGTAAATTCCATTATATATTTTATGGAAAAAAATTTGATGTTGATCGTGAATTATACACCTGATGTCACGATTCGTGACTGACGCAGCAGTTTGTGCGTTTTTCAATTTTTTCAAAATTAAAAAAAAAAACTGTTTTAATAAATGTTAGAACATTTATTTTTAAATTCAAATTAAAATAAATGACAATAATAATTTTGCACATTTTCAACCATTCATACAGTTTTTTTGCACCTTGTTATGTTTAGTTTTTATATCAGTTAATGCAACAAAAAACAGACTTTCACTACACATTCCTTTTTGACTACAGTGCAAAACAAATATTTTTAAATGTGTTTCTGGCATCCTTGAAACTTCACTGAACCTATTAATCTGTTTTTTCTGTTTTTAAAAAGTTGACTATTTATAAAAACCCGAATAGCACACATTTTTTTTTAATTCTGCAGTGCTTCCAGTTATTTATTTTAAACAAATCTGTTGTTAGTTATTTATTTTTATTTCAGAATAATCTTTTACAAATCGTGATAGATACACGTATCAGTAAATAGTAGCAACTTTTGGTGTGTTTCTTTTCCAAAATGCTTGAAGCATCGCGTTGACCCGTGTTCTAACTTCCGTGTCAACAAAGTAGACGACAAAAACACGAGCAGCGCAAAGCGTCATTTGGTAGCCATTTCGAAGATAATGAATGTATTTTGTATGATCATCAGGTGTAGAATTCTGAAACGTCGAGTTCATGATGCTGAACATGACTCGGTCAGCGACTAGAATGCCGACAATGAGGGTTGTTTCGAGAAAAACTTCGTTGAAGCGATAAATTCGAAGGGGGTATTTTTTGGAGTTGAGTACACTGCTCAACGGAATTTGTGAGGGGGCGGATATTTCGCTGGGTGCTGAAAGCCTAAAAACCATTGTTACAAAACAGTTTTATGAAACCCTTCCAGACATCATCTTTTTTTACAAAATAACTAACCTATAGAACACCCGTTCACAATGCAATCTTAACTGCAGTGCACAGCCGAATGCGACAACAAACACATCAATTAGTAAAGTACCGTAACTGTAGTACTCAAAAACGTGAAGTATTTTAGTATCACTGGACATGCTGCAGCTAATGCTCATCAGAATGGTCTCGTAACGAAATGTTTTTTTACATTTGTGAAAGTGATATGTAATTATCGGCACTGAAATGAGCACTTTTCAATGAACAGCAAAACAGTTCCTCACCTGCCGTCAAAACCCAAGTGACAAGGACAGCAATGTGGCTCCCCGTATTGCAGAAAGCCCTACTGATAGGGTGCTTTCGTGTCACGTGAACAAAAACACCGCTCAACGTGAGGAGAAGGGTGAAGTTTGTGTAACCGTAATGGACAAAGTTGTCCAAAGCCGCCATACTGGAGAAAAAAATGTGTTTTTGGTATTCTGAAATTTTGCTTTTTTTTGAAGCTCTGAAGGCGTTTCAGTTAAAAAAATTACCTCTAGCAACATCGGCAGTCATCAACGGCGCCGGAATGTCGATGGCAAACTGAACAACGCATTGAAAAATATGGTTGACAAAAAGATGACAAACAATGACGTAAAATGCTTGATTGCTGAGGTACTGAAGGTTGCGCATGATTGTGTAGACCACTAGGAAGTCAGTTACCAGACCGGCAATGTTGATGATCAAGTAGAGAGAGGCGATGATGTAGGGAATTGATGCAAGCATATTTCAACGCAGAACAGTTATTTTTTACGCAAACGTGTTTGGACACCTTCGACGACTCTGTTCGAGGCACAAATAGCTCTAAACACAGTCTCTGTCTGCAAGACGATTCAAAAATATACGGTGTAAAAAAAAGCGGTCATTAAGCCTTACATTTCTCGTTTTTATTTTTACACACGTTTGTTGTTTTTTTAAAAACATGTGATACCACGCAGGTGGTTTTAATGATGTGGTTTATACAATTACTACAGTTTACCCATGAGAATTCAAGATTCTCTACTTCACGTTGTTAGTTCTCTTTTTTTGGATAGACAGACTAATTTTTGTAGTAAATAATGTCATCAGAAATTATTCCGGAATGCGTCAATGGCACATTTTTATGTAGTTCGCAAACAGAAAAATATTTGTATTTTTTGTTGTTGTATGCGCAAAACAATGAAAAAAATTGTAGGAAGTTACAAAATATAAATATTATTTTTATTAACTTTATGGTAACATAGTTTTTTTTAGCATTTACATTTGCACTTTTCTAAAAACTTGAAATGAAGTTGCATCTTTTTTGACATGAAATTTTTTTTACAGATGAAATGTTTTTAAACCAGTATAAAATATACTAGTTTGTAGTATTTTACATCAAAAAGTTACATAGGCTCCTCCCTAAGTTGTTCATTTAGTGATCACCTAAATTATTCCGGCATTCACAATAACCGGGAAGAAAAACTGAAAAACAAAAACTGATGCGGGGGCAAAAAGAGGGTTACGACGACGTGATTACATAATTGATGATAATATTCGTCTGCATTGTTTTTTTCACACCGTAACTGACAAATAATCAATTGTGTGTAGTAATTCTTTTTTGAATCAAAGGATATAAGCTTGTATTCAAGAAAATATGACTTGTTATTTGCAAGGGTAGTTAACCAAAATTATTTAACTTTTCATATTGATTGGAGATTAGTAACACGGATGGCATTAGATCATTTTCGCACGATCCGATCTGTATTATCGGTGATCTGATCTGATCTGATCTAATTTGATCTGACTCGAACCAACCCAAAATCCCTCAATTTTGAGTAGATTATCGGCAGTTACCGAGAACACGGGATTCAACGGGAAAAGAGAAATCCGAATTCTTTTTTGTTGACTAACAAATTATTGAAACATCAGTGTTGAGTTCATACGATCTGAAAAGTTATCTGATCCGCAAATTTAATTGACTTAATGGTTTAAACTTCATGACAGTTATTTTTTAAATATCTTGGTGACCAGTAAATCGATGAATAAAACTCGAAGCACTTGTTACAAAACTTCCACAATTTGTACATGAACAGTTTTATTTACAAACTTTCTTATAATCGTAAGAAAAAACAACGTAATTGCCAGTATCAAAAAAAACAGTACATTAATTTTTCAATCAAAAATAATTTTCTGGCACGTTCATTGCTAGTAGGCTACATTCACTCGATTTCTTCTCAGGCATTAATCCCAGAATTACCCGCGTCGTTACAGAAAAATTGCAGCGGCCAAAAAAGTCACAATTTGCTATCATTTTTAAAAAATATTATGTCATCCCGTTTTGAAGTTGAGCAAGACGACCCTTGACTCGGAATCCAGAAGGCGGCTCGGCAGTCGTTATTTTTCGAACGAAACCGTCGGGACACATTGTGTTGTTTAGAGTTGGAGCGGAGGAAGACGAGCCGGTTTTCGAGAGTGTTCCATCGTCGGAGACGCCTTTTTCGACGTCTCTGCAGGCGGAAGGTCCGGACTTGGTCGATGAAGTGTCATCGTCGTCGTCGGAAGGCTTGAGCTGACCGGTGGATGAGACGTCGGGTAAGGAAGAGGACTGCTGCTGGTTGTGTTTTCCGAGACTGGCCACTCCACCGCCGGGAGTGACGTCGTCGTCTTCAAAAAGGTCCGCAAAGTTGGGCTGAAGCGCGGGTGGACAGCTGAAGTAGCCTTCCTCGGCTTTGAGCTCGTAGATTCTCTTGGGGTAGGGGACGGCGGAAGGGACGACTTCTATTTCTGGAAAGAAATGGTTTTTAGAAAGTTTTTGGGTTCAAAAATTAAACAATGAATCTCTTTAATTAAAATATAAAATTTTACACTCAAAATTTTATATTTTAATTTTTGAGTGTAAAATAAAAAATGTAAAGAAAATGAATACAGCTACTTCTTTATTATAATAAATACTTTTTGGAAATTTTTTAATTTTATAAATTTTTGAGTTTTTAAAGTTTTTGAGTTTTTAAATTTAAAAATAAAAATTTTGTTGTTTATTTGATGTTCAAATTTAAAAAAATCTTTAGTTAAAAAAATTTGAACATTGAATAACAAAATTTTTATTTTTAAAAACTCAAAAATTTACAAAATGTTTTATGATAGCAAAAAATACAAACCTTGATCTTCAAACCTGCGAACCCGCCTTCTCTTTCCTTTCGGCTGGTCGATGGCGTTGCAAACCTTTGCCAGAAAATAAAACAGCACAAGGAGCAGCACAATTCCAATGAGCACAAAAAACAGAATTAGTACACCAGCCAGTGAATTGTTAGCCGTCGTCAAAGATGACTGCCCCGACCGTCGACCAAAGATCGTCGTGCCATAGGACGCAGCCCCACCGGCTCCGAGACTTCCCGGGTCAGCACTTGCGCCAACACTATTTCCAAAAAATTTGGGTGGAGGCGGAAATCTGGACGCAAACGAATCATCGTGCGGCGGAGCTCCGAGGGCAGCGGTGAGATCCATGTCATCGGTCGAAGGCGGCTGGATGTGACCGGAGACTAAAACGTGGGGCATGCGCTTGAGATGCGGCACGTGTTTTGGCGGAGAAGGAGGGCTTTCGGGGCTTTCTGACAGGTTCTTCTTGACTGGTGACAGGAGTGGCAGGAGTTCCGCCATGCTTTCCGGTAGGCCGTCGCCTGTCGGAGGCGACGAAGCTGTCGACGTCGAAGCATCGACGTCACCCATCGCGAGCGCTGGAGGTGTGTCGATCACGGGGAGGATGAGTAGGAATCTGTAATGGATACAGTGTGTTTTGATTTTGCCATATGAATAATACGTGAAAAATCGCGATAAGACGGACGACAACGTTAAAAAATTGTTAGAATGTGAAAATAAATTAATCTTGCAGTTTTCTGGCGTTAAAAACTCGGTTTTGATTATCGAAAATTTTTCCGTAGTTTTGAATATTTAAGATTTTTTTCTGTGTTAACCAATTTTCGTACAAATCCAAAAAAAGTTGCAGAGAATAAATTTACAAATCAAATATCCTTTTATAAAGTTTCTCCGAGTTTGTAAAAATTTTAAACCACTGTCAGAACGCCAGTTTACCCAAGATTTAAAGACTATAATTATTTGGTTCCAGTTTTTCTGCATTTTTGTCTCACTCAGAAGGCAAAATCGTAAATGCATAGTCGAATTATCAGTTTAAAAATAAAATGACATTGCTGAACTCATCAAACTTACTGATCACTCGATTTTATTAGAATTTTTTATTTCGCAATAGGCAAAACCGAACAGTTTTTTACCGTAAAAAAAACAAAACTTTGGTTGCAAGAAACCTTCAAGTGCACACGTCATGCGAGATTAAAAAAAACACAGGCTCGTTTAACAATTCCGTTTTCTTCCAAAAAAACCAAAGTATAAAGACACTTCAAAAATTTTGCGAGAACACATCTCTTGCCTGAAGAAACTCAAACTAAAACTCTATTAGTAGCAGAAAAAAACGTTTCTAAGATGGCAAAAAAATCTCGGAATTAGGCAAAAGTTCTTCTTCGGCTTCAGCCAGGGCCTTTTTAGCTGAATTAGTTAGAATTCGCGTCTTCCACGCCTGAGAGCTTAGTTAGTGGTAGAAGGGGCCTGGTTAGCCCGGTAGTTCGTTCACCAAGCCCAGAAACAAAAAAACCGACGAAAGAGAGGCGCAGCAGAAAAAAAAAGAAAGAAAACGAGGAGGAGGAAGAACAACAAGTTGTTCCCTTCCCGTCTCCTTATTTGTGCCGGACTGTGTGAATTTCGGTCGTTCTGCGATAGCCTGGAGCACTTTAGGCATTGGCAGAGTTTACCCAAAAAAGCTTTACAAATGCGATTAATAAAGCTTTCTGTGGACTTTTTTCTCTCCTTTCTTATTTACAGGAAAAAAGAGGATTTTTTTGCAAACAACGGAGAAAGACAAAAAATGGATATACTTCAATTTAAAAAAAATTCCAATACATGCAGTAGCAGTACAGTTTGTATACCAATTTTAGGCACAGCGTTTCAATCATTGCAAAAAAATGAAAGATTAGCGAAAACCAAGTTTTTGTGAAAAATGCAGTTCTTGTTTTTTTAGATTCAAAAATTAAATAATTATTTGTCCATGCTTTTTCAAATACAACTGTGAACCTTTGTCTATTTGCCTTAGGTGTCGAAAAAACAATAGTGTAACCCCAGCCAAATCTATTTTAACATTTTTTGGTACACATGAGTGGGAAATGAGCATCGTAAATACAATCGGAAAACAAGGAAGCCCAAGCGGCAAAGTCATAAGTCATGTTAGCGGTAGTTAACGGTTTGACACAACCGCCAGCCAGCCCCCATCGGCCCCGCAAGGCCATTCAGTCCACAGTCCACGGGTCCCCGGTCCCCACCGCAGTCCGCGTAAAAATCAAACAAATAGTGTACTAACTAAGCCACTGGCAAACGGGAAAATGAGGAAAAAAGGTTTTCTTTTAGGTTCATTAAAGACGAAGAATAAATATCTGTCTGCAAGCCCCCTGATTACGTGAACGTTTTGTTAACAATCGCCCGTTTAAAGCGTAGAAAAATGTTGAAAAGATGTACATACAGTTAAAAAATTCATTTTATTAAGTGGCCAAATTAATTTTGAGTTTGCAAAATCAAAATAGGTATATCATCGATAAAATAAGTGCAAAACATAAAAATGAAGGAACAGTTTACGTTTTTTATTGTTATTAAACACCGGTTTTAAACAGTGTTTAAAATGTAACACCGAAAAAAAAATTAAATTTACCTCGGAAAAAAAACAAAAACCACCTGATACTGGAATGCCATTAACATTCCCATCAAAATAATTCCTCCCAGTAAATATGCCATAAAACAACTCTAAAGCATAAACATCAAAACAGAAGACCAAAAAAGGACAGCAACTGCTTCCCAGCCTCACCGATTTTCAAGTTAGCCACCCCTCATGACTGATAACCACCAACCTTCTCCTCCTATTGGCTTGGCGTGGCGTCGATGGAATAACGTAATTAACGTCGAAGCCGCGACTGCAGCCGGAGGACATCAAAGGGCTGCCTCAAAGGCCTCGACCCTGGGTCGAGGAGGCACGCCGGCCAGGAGGCATGCAAGACCAGTCAAGCGTTCGCTTTACTCCTCTCGTCATTATACACTTACTCCTTGGAGACTCTATTCTCTCTTTTGCGGTCTCTATTTGGCACATATAACATGAAAATGTCAGTGGTAGACGACTATGAGGTTGTTTGTTTGTTGGCGGAAAGAAAGAGAGATATTCAAATGAATTGGAAGATTCTGGCATTGGTTTTTTTTACAAAACGAAACCCCCAGTGAAAAAAAATTCAAGTTGATGTAGTGAGCAAACAGTCTCAGATAATAATTCGAAGTCTGTCACACTGATTCAAACAAATGCCAGATCCGTTCAGTTTTTTTTAATAATAAAAAATATCAGATGTACATTCACCTGGTTTAAAAAAATATAATGATTGGGGAAAAAATCTGAATTTCTATATCCTAAATCGTCACAAGCAGTATCACGTCAAATGACAAAAAGTACATCATTGTAAAAGTCGTAGAAAAAACATAAGAACAAATATGATAATTACAAATAACTAATCAAACCTTTTTTGGAAGCAGTTTCTAACAAGTTTTCAGCATACAAAAAATATTTATATTTATGCTGAAATACAATTTGATTGAAGCAGCGCAAGTGTGAGAATTGAAAGCGCCGTTTGACACCCGGGCTGGCCACCCTGTCAAACGTAGGCTAAAAAAATGTCTAGATTCCGGCTCAGCGTCGCTACTATCAACGCACGCTCACTGGGGGCTGACGGATTTTGAAGAAGCCATTCGCAAAACGCTGACGACGTCGTTCTTTTCTCCCACACTGGCGAAGAACTTCAGGAAATGCTGTCGGATATGGCCATCACCTGCAAGGACGTCGGACTGGAAGTCAACGTCAAGAAGACGCAGTGGATGGTACAGAAATGGCGGGATCAGCGACCTATCTCCTCCGGACTTCTCCTCAAGGACATCGAGGACGATTTCGAGCTCTCCCTCCACTCTACGCTGGGTCGATTCGCTCAACTCGGTGTTCAACAAGACGAAAACCAGACCACAGCGACGATGGGAAGAAGAAATCGCGACCAAAACGAATCGAGACATTTACACCTACGTGGACATCATTTATGCCTCCTAACATCTGGTCTAATGATAACTAACCACTGAGTAATGGTGAAATAAATAAAATAAAAATAAATAAATAAATAAATAAATAAATAAACAATTTGATTTGTATTCTTACGAATCCTCCCCTAAATAAATAGTGGAATCAAAAGAGATTTCCAACATTCAAAGCATGATCTCTTAACTTAAATCATTGCAGAAAACATACAGTTATCAGTCTGTTGCAAAAAAAAGATTAGGAATTCTGAAAAATAATTCCCGCTTGATGGCAAAAACAATATTTTTAATTTAAATTTAAAAGAAATTGCGTTTTTGTTGAGAACTGAATGAACGTTTTTAACTTTATTCGGCGTAAAACAACACAAAACAAGCGGATAACTAAAAAAATTATATAACTAAGCCGCAGTTATTTTTTCAAACTGATGTGAAAATAATTTTGTAAAAAAATACATAAGTTTACAGTACTCAAAAATATCCATCAGTTTAAAAAAAAGTGTTTTATTACAATTTTGAAAAACACGTGTTTACCAATCAAAGCTTTTATAAAAACCATTAAAAAAATATAACTTCAGCAAAAAGCACATAATCGTAGTAGGAGCAAATAGAATATCAGTTAGTACATTTTAAAACTCTCTTCAATTAATTTTATTTTACCGCAAGTTGTACACCTTTGACGTGTGCTAACAACTTATTTAATTCAATCCCCCCCCCGGAAAAAATGGGTAATTTTTTATCAAACCATAATAAATTCTAAGAACTGTGCCCCCCAGTTAAAATTTCTTGCAAAAAAACTATTAAAAAAAGGTAATCCGAACGACAAAGTCCATTCTTTAACCACATTTCTTCTGGGTCTCTCGCAACAACCACCACCACACCCCGCAAAAACACGAGAGTAACGAATTCGCAAATTAAAGGCAATAAATAAGTTGTTCAAACAGGCGTTTGACGCACGTCATGTATTTTTTTTTGTGCTGCAAGGGAAGGGAAGGAGAGGGGAGGGGAGGGGAGTGAAGGATCTTTCTCGCGATAGACGCCCGTCGGCCGTCCAGTTAAAAAAAGAACGAGAAATCACGGGCAGTCATGTTGTCCGCCCGCCTGCCCGGCAGAGTACGACAATGACAACTACCCCAAAACAAAAGATCAACGAAAACACCCCTGTTGACGGGAAAAGATAAAATCCTAAACTGACCGAAAAAAATTTTGTGGCATTTACTCCTAAAAATCTAAATTTATGTACAAGATTCCGATAACACAGTTTTTTGAAAACATACTCTGACAGACAGTTACAAAATCAAAAAAACGCAGTAATAACATGTTCTGTTTTTCTAAACATTTTTTTAGTACAGATGAGGGGGAAATGAGCATCGTAAATACAATCGGAAAACAAGGAAGCCCTGTATTTATCGCTTGACTTTCAGTTTTCTGTAATAATTTTTGTACGAGAAAAACAATTACCGCTGGTTTAGTGAACGGTTTTAGGTTCAATCAGTTTCAATTAAACAAATTGGACAACGAACAAAAAATGTTTCATCGTAGATAAATTTTTTTGCATAACAAAAATTGAATCCTGTTAGCAAGCAAAATTTTTTTTTAGATAAATGGAAAAAAAGTCTTTTATAATTAGGAAAGTTAAAAAAAAGTTTTGCACTACCTTGACTTTTTATCCGTTATAAAAATGAATTAATTTTGATTAATTCATTCTAACAGTTGGCAAAACAAACACTTTTGGAGTTTTTGGGAAAAAAACATGCAGCTCAGTTTCACATGTCTGCTTCTGTTTTTATCAAGTGAGTTTCTAAGTTTAATGAGGATTCACTTAATTCAAAAGCCGTTCTCACATTGATCTCTACCACAAATCCCGCCTATGTCATGTAATTTTTACTGCCGAAATAGTAATAAACACAGAATCAGAATTTTTTCTCGCAAATAAATAACAGAAACATTTGTACTGTAGCATTTCTTTAAGGTTGTAAAAACAACAGGCTTACGTTACATAAAAAAACATATTGATCGGAAAGCAAATATTTTTTGTTCTTTAGTCTGTTTTTTTTGCAAACGAACACTAACTAAGTAAGTAAAAGTAAAATTAAAAACTAGTGTGACAGAAAAAGAAGCCTATACAATGGTCAGAAGCCAGTTTCAAATTATGGTATGGTCAGAGTGGTCAACTAAAAAAAACAAGCACAATAATATGCACTACATTAGGATTAACTGACTGCTAACGCAAAACAAAAAAATGTTTCAGTCTGAAAAAAACATCCACGTGTTTAGTAGACGTGGATTCTATGGTACAGGATTGAACGTTGAACAGGCTCCGAGAAACTAAGCTCATGTTAAGCGTTTTTTTTTGCTGGTGTACGAACGGGCCAATCGGGAAAAAAAGATAAGAGCAAGTTTCAGATTTGTGACATCACTTTTGTTAAATAACAAAAAACATATTGAGGGTTTCAGTTTTTATCAAAAAAGGATAACTCGATTATGGCATTTTTTGTACGGCGCTGCAGGAACAGTTAAAATCCCCAGGTCATGCACGCAAGGCCAGTGAGCAATGAACAGGACAGGACAGGACAACCAGCTCAAAGCCACCTTTTTTACAATTTACACGCAATTGGGTACAATTTGTCACGGCAACATACACTCGGGCGGGGTAAAAAAACACAAACACGAACTACGCTGTCATTTCAGCTCTTTCGGTCGGTGTTAAGGATCGCTGCCCGTCGCTTCTGTCATGCGATCCTGTTTTTGAAAGAAGTTGGTCGTATTTATGTCTTGTCACTAGTATGTCATTCACGCAGTAAAAATTAAGTTGATGGGCAGCGATCGCTTGCGCGAGCACGCACTCGCTGAATTTTTGAACCGATAAAAATCAAAAAGGTAACGGAAGTTCTAAAAAGTGTTTTGAAGTCCTTTTTGGAGTTCAGGTCATTTGGATCAAATAATTGATCTTTCTGAGCTATGAGTCACCAAAAATATTATATGACGCTGAAATCATATATATAGTTTTGAAGACTGTATAACTATATACTATAGGATTTCAGCGTTTGCAAGACGAGACAGGAGTTCCTATTTGATACGTACGAACTGATATTATGAATTGTGTATAAAAAATGAAAAAACAATCCATTCTAATTTTTTAACCAATCTGGTGCGAACATTATAACAAAAACAACAGTATTGCAGTTATATAAAAAAATAAAATAAAACGAGTCTTGCAGAAAGCGCAACAAAACGGCAGAAAGCCTAAAAATATCGACAACAAAAAAAGATTTATGAAAGCGATAAGAAAACGAAACGCTTGTCAAACTAGGAAACGGAGAAACAAACTTTACACGAGAGATTATAATCTCATCTCGCGGGTTTGAAATGAAAAACATGCCGGAAATGGAAAATATATCTGCTGTAGTCATAACAATTTTTTAAATGATGATAACTATCAGTTCAGTTTTTTTTATTACTTTATTTATAAACATATTAAGTTAATCAAGCAATTCTAAGTTACCATTTTCAACTATTCACGAAAGATTTTTATAAGCAGATAATGCTTTTTTTCATGCACTTTACATACCAGTCCAGGTCAAAAAACACAAAGTGCAAGAGGAAAAAAATCGGACGCGCCGCAGTGCACATCGGTTGTCTCGGTGATTGTTACTGGTTGAAAAAATAATTCGAACACGTTTTGATGAGACTTCTTTGATCATGAAATCGTCGCGGCTTAATTATACTTATTCTGACAAGAAAATAATCACCACGATTGTTCAGTGTTATGAGTAAATTTAGTTTGTCTTTCCACTGAATTTTATAGTAAACGTCGACGAAGGTCAATTCAAAATACTAGTATATAAAAAGTAACATCGAAAACTCATAGTTATCTAATCAATAAAAAAATTTAGGTTTTGAAAGCAATTGGAAAAAAATAGAAATATTGATCGTGCAAAACATTTTGGTCTTCAGTTATTTCACATCCTGACCGAATTTAGCCAATGGGCTAAATTTGCATATCAGAAATCAAAACACAATTTTCAAAACCTTTTTTACAAGTATTCCGAAAAAGCAGCACGCAGTTACTTCTTTGACCTCTGTCGTTGACACAAATCCGCATTCATAACTTCTGTGTTTTGTACCCTTTAAAATGCCGATTTAGCCTTGAATTGCGTGTCAATCGGCTCAATTTCAGTCAACAGTTTTTTGTATGTGTGCGCAACAACAACTCAATCACGCAAGGCATATATCCTTTTTTGCAAACAAAAAGACAGATAAATTCATCCAAACGTGAAAAAAAGCTCTGGAATGCATGAATGCGTATGCGAACGATCAAAAAGAACCAGAACACGCTGCCTACTCTGCTACAGACGACAACGAGGATGGATTCGGCGATTTTGATTGCGATTGGGAACATCATTCGCTGAGTTGGGGGAGAGCAAACCAAAGAAGGAAGTCGATCTGATCTGTGCGCTGGTTAGGGCAGGTACACAGGGTTCTTGCAGGGAGATGAGTAAGTCCTGCTTTTGCACGGAGCTACACCATCGGGCAGAAACCAAGAGCAAAAAAAGGAGATGTTGACGTCGACAATTGTCGAGAAAAAATAAATAGATGGATGGGTGCGGAGAAGAATGGCGGTGATGGGGATGAATCGGTCGTCAATCACGCTTCATTTGCAGCGTGCCACGCCCAAAACAATGAATCTTAATTTTTTTAGGAACTGATGGCGAGAGTCGAAACCTGGGGGGGGGGGTGATTGTTACGGGAATGGTAAAAAAAATTATATTTGACATTCACAATAAAAAAAAACTTTTCCCGCTGTTTGACAGTAAAATTTTATTCAATAAATGTTATTGGGCAGTTTCTAATAAATATATTCTTTTGAATTATTTTGACCACAAAATTTTTATTAAATCTTAAAATTTGCATTTTTTGAAAAACAAAGTTGGAAAAAAAATTTTTGCACCAACAGTAAAAAAAATTGTTTTATCTTTTTCGAAATTATGCTTTTGAAATTTTTAAATTCTACTTCGTTAAGGCAATTCCAAAGCAGAAGTGTCATCTCACCAAGAGCAAAAAACAAGATCAAAGAATGCGGAAGACATGATAGATATTTATTTAGTTCTCAGGTAGTCAGTCAGTACCCCAGCTTCGGCCGGTCGGTGTGCGTGACCAAACCCGTTTCTGTTTACCGCACTACACAACTAATGAATGGTTCATGGGTTTGAAACACATTGGTGTAGACGTGCGCAAAAAACTTCTAGAAGCAAAAAAACTATCAGTTACTTATTTTATTTGATCGAACATGGAGCCGCAGCATCGTTTAAGTTAGAGAGAACATCGAACATTTGGTATCAGTTCGATACCATTCAGTTTTCTAAAAATAAATTTTGTCTTGAACAAAAAACGTTAATCACATGTGCCCAAAATAAAAATTTTATTAGTGTTACCGATTGTAAACTTTCAGTTATAAATATTTATTTATAATAAATACATACTTAAAGTATCGAATAATTTTAAAAATTTTCCCCCTTTGAGTATTTCAAAAAACAGTTTTTGTTTTCTGTTGTGCCTTCAATAACAAAACTTCAGTTCATTTTTGGAATGTATGTAAAGTATTTGAATGGAATTCAAATGTCAATTTTTTGGATGTTTAAAGGTATCCAAAAAATTTGCTGCACAACAGTGCCAAACTAACCACAAAAAAAGATAACAATGTAAAAAAATTACATACAACAGGGAAATTTGTAAAAAAGGTGGTAGTAATGAAATTTAATTTTTTTTCAGAATTTGGGTATTTTTTAGCATTGTTTGTTGTTCGTTCGCTGGTCAATTAACAGTATTTTCTGCTTTTAAAGATACTAACAAAATTTAAACGTCCAGTTGTGTAAAAATGTATAGTGTTCAAATTCGACGAAATTGTGTGGTCACGGTACAAACCAAGAAACTAAGCATTTTAACAGCAAAAAATAAAACAATAAAAATATTTTTGCCTCCGAAGCACAAAAAAACTAACACCAACAGACCAAAAAAGACACAAAAACAAAAAGCATCAAGTCAGCTTTCATTGGGATTGGAGTGCTAACAAAAGGAACCTCCAACGTAAACACAAGCCAGCCTTCCGACGACGTTCAACAGTGGCATGTAAAAAATGTGTACACAAATGGGTGACATAGGAACGAGCAATCCATCTCGTTGCATTGCTCTGAATAATGCGTTATTAGGTGGTGTCGTGGTTGGCTACACGAAAAACAACGGACCATAACAGAGACGAAAGTGACAAACACAATACAAAAAATATGTGTGAATTATCCGGGGGGGTCGACGGCAGACGCTGACGACAGACTTTGGGATAGACTAATCTGGGAACAAATAAAATGTATTTTGAATACTATGTAAGATGTGTTTTCATGGGGTTACACTGAGAATACGTATACGCAATGCAAAAAAGTGTGAAAAAAATAGTTATACCATATATAACTATTTTTTTTTAGACAAAACTAGAAGAATAAAAACGCAAGTTTTATCTAAAATATTTTTATAAGAGCAGATATAACCGTATTATGGTCAGAAAAGGTGTTCGAAATTGTAAGCATGATAACATGCACTTCAGTCAGTGTACTTTTGATGTTTTTAACCCCTGTTCTGTTCTCCAGAGGAGTAGGAGTTCATTGAGCAGTGCAAAACAGGTGACTCGGTTTGTAATTTTTAATGTTTTGAAAACAACAAACTTTGCAGAGAGTAGAAATTAAGGAAAAAGCCATTTTTGAGTTTTCGACTCAAACTTTAAAAAAAGTACGTTTGATTGTCAGCGTTCTCAAAGCATTCAGCTATGACATCACAGATTCAATGGCCAGTTTGTCCTAACAGATTTCATGGCTCCGCCGTCTGATGCGAGGTTTTTTTTAAACAAAAAAACAGCTGTCGCTAAGACTACGAAAGTTAGCACGTCGAAATGGTAAAAATAACAGCAGGTGTTTGTGTTAAGCTTAGTCGCAAACAATAAAAATAAAAATAAATTTAATAATTACGCAATTTGAAAAATCACAATTGCATACAAATATACATAAATAAAAATAAGGCCTTTAGTAATCAAAATATTTTTACTGCATAAATTCAAATTTCGAAACATCTTGAGTTTTTGGTCCGATAGAGTAATGAACGTTCGACAGTTTTTAAAAATACTTATTTTTGATGTTTTTTTCTATTCCAGTTATTCTTTTTTTTTTATTATTTATTTATTTTTTCTATTTTTTTTAGTTAAACTTTTTTATTCCAGTTATTTAATCCGATTGACCAAATGGTTACAATTCAAAGAGAAAAAAGTCAAGCAAGCATTTTGGCAACCGATGACAGTCAAACAGTCAGCCGGTCACCCAACGCAAGGTCCACCAGTATTTATGACACGTCAAAGACAACCGGCAGCAAAGAAAAAATTAATATTAAAAAAATTTATGCAGCAATGCATCAAGAAGTGTTGTTGATATTTCTGAACGTAATTAACAATTTATGCGTTTTCGATTTGACTTTTTACAGTAAAAAATAATTATAAACGGTTCAAAAAGATACACAGAAAATCAGATTTTGTAATTTTTTGAAAAACATATCAACATAATCAGTTTTCTTGCTCACAAATCACAAAAAATATCTACATTATCGGCAAGATGCCAAAATAAATATCATTGCATTTTTTCGTCGCAGGAGCATCAAAATTGAAAATGGATGAAATGCGGTGCATGTTTTTCAACAACCACGGCCACGGCCACGGCAACTCGAGTAAGTGCGATCGGGCGCTGTTTCTCACCTTGCCCGGTCAGCCACCATCGATGGCTCTGTTCCGTTCGTTTATATCGCTGCGATCGATGCATCTGCAAAAAAAACGAACCGGAGTTGATTGATCAATGCTTGCTTTTTTTTCAGTCTACATACCATGGCGTACCTTATTGATCCTAAACCTGTCGCTGTTGAGAATTACGATGACCACGAACGCTTCAGTGAGGATCCGGCACTAGAGAAACCTTTCCTGGACAACAGGTGCGGACGTGAACTTGTCATTCCTTCAGGTTGTGTTTTTTTTTCAGCGTCATTTTACCATTTTGTAATGTTTCAGTGCCAACTCATATCAGAGATAATGCGGTACGTGTCCGTGGAGAGGAATGTCGCAAAATGCTTCAGTCGGCATTTTTCAACGCTGCACGCTTGGCCAAGAAGAATGACCGGGAAGCCGTCCTCGCTTACGTCAGAGGCTTGCGCTCTTCACCGGATCCAGTACAATTCTACTTTCACTTTGTTCTGGAATGCATTTTTCGAGCGGACGAACTCATTCTGAAGGCCATCGACATCGGGAAATTCGCTATGCAAGTTTCTGTTTGTTTTCTTGGTTTTTACAAAGAATTGTGCATTTCATTTTCAGAAATAACATCTCACATCATTCCAAACTCATCCGGAAGATGGAACTCCAACCCACGCAGTAAGTTGAGCAGTATCGTTTTCATGCTGCATGTAATTTTTTTAATTTTTCCAGGATGACAGAATTCCGTCGATTTGCATTTTCCTTTCTCTTTGTCAACACTGAATGCGGAGAATATATCTCGATCCCGTACGAATACGGTGAGGGCATTTGTCAAATCCTTGCTGAATACTTCAAAGACGAGCTCGTCCAAGATATCAAGAACTCGTCAGCGCTCAAGATCCGGTGCTACTGGCAGCAGGGATTAAAAGAAAAATGCAAATATTGTTATTCGGAAAAACAGAAGAAGAAGTTGAGCTATTTGAATCACACCGGTATGAATCGTTTCAAAGGCAACTCGAAAGGCAAGGATTCTTCGGCTTCCGGCAACCCGTCCTCCTCCCGTGCATAGTTTCCCCAGTGTGTCGTACTGTAATTTGTAACCGTAACAGAATACTTTTAATAAATTTCTTTCTATTTGTGATTCAAAATGAACCGACAGTTGACACGTCCCGAACATTTTGATATTTTTGTTTCAGAAAACAAACGAACATGAACACATTTTTGATCGAATTTACGAACAAACGAAGCATTTTTGTTTGTTTTCTTCATCAAAAAAAACAGTTATTTTTTTGCTTAAATTTTATGCCGTGATAAAAAAAGATTTTCTTTTTGATCAAATTTTACAGAGATGTCACTAAATATTTACAAGAGAAAAACTTATATACCTAACTGTGCTAAACTATTTTTTTTAAACTCACACGAGCAACAAAATTTGAATTTTTTGACAGGCCATAACTAAATTTTAGAAACCTGTGGCATCTAAAAACTATTGTCAATTTCGAATGCGACAAAACAAAAGTTAATGATAAGGGCTTGTCCAGAAATTACGTCATTGCAAGAGGGGGGGAGGGGGGTCAGTCCAAAAATGACGGAAAATGATGGACGGGGGAGGGGGGTACTGCTCAAAATGACGTCATTAAAAAATTTCAAGAATTGGCTTACGGATTTTCTAAATTTCAATTTTTTTTTGCCTAAATGAGCTGAAAACTGACTGTTTTTGCTCCAAAATAATTATGTTTTACCAATCGTTTTTTAAATATGACCGACTCCGAACAGGCTTCTTAAAAAAACACAATAACTACACAATAATTCCGGCATATAGTTTTCGAAAGTAGTTTTTAGCAAAAATGATAAGCCAAAACTTGCAAAAAAACCGCTAAAAAATGACAATTTTTTTTCAAAATGACGTCATTTAGGGGGGGGGGTCCGGGGTGCCCCACCTTGCAATGACGACCGATGACAGAGGGGGGAGGGGGGTAAAAAATCAACGATTTTGCGATGACGTAATTTCTGGACAAGCCCTAATCGGTTTAATTTCAGAATTTTTAATCGTGTGCATCAATTGTTTATAAACTGTGTCATTTTTGAACCAAACAAAATTAAAAATTTTACATGAAAAAAAAATTAAATTCTAAAATTCTCAACCAATCTGAAGATTCTGCTAATACATAATTTTGCGTTATGAATTTTATGGCAAAAAATACGTTGCCCGATAACATCCCCAAATTTCACTTCAGTTAACTTATTTTCAAAATTTATTTTTTTCTGATACAGTAAAAAACTTATTACAAGCAATGCGAAAGGAATAAAATCACGACACAGAAAAAAGGCGTATGTGCATGAAAAAAAAATAAAAACTGATCCTTGGATAAAAAAAGAAAGGAAAGGGGACTTATTTCAGGTCAAAAACGAACATTTCGGAGTAACGTATGTGTTTGTGTGGCAAAACAATTTTGTTGGGGGTGATCGTTGTATACGCGTTGGGGGGCGGGGCGGGTGGGGTTGGACGGACAAAGGCGGGGCTCGTCGCATCCTGGCACGCTCGCATCTTGGAGACGCCAGAGATGCCATTCATAGTCCGGCTGGGCTAAGCTAAGCTCACGAGGGGATAGAAAACAGGCCAAACTCGGGTGGATGCCGGCGGGCAGACATCGAGTCGGGGGTCGGGGCTGGTGTATACAATGGATAGCTTAAAAGTGACAACAGTGATGAAAAGGAGGAAGAAGATGAAGAAGACCGGCTGGCTAGCTGATTTCAGGGTATTCAGGAAGTCGTCGACAAGTCAGTCAATCATTCATTCTTGCTTCTTCGCCTGAGCCAGGAACGGCAGCTTTTCGGCAACGCTGAAAAAAATTTAGTTTAATACGAGCCAAAATCTAATAAAAAAATTTATCAAGAATTGTTTTTGTCGCAATTTAAGAATATCAAAACAAAAATTTTTTTGTAAAAACTAGAAGTATGTCAAAAATCTTTAAAAAATTCTCATCACTACACAGTTTTTTATTAAAAAAAAATCGCAAGCTTCAATTCACATAAAAAAAATGTTTTGAGAAAAGTAAAGTTGTGTCACAGTTTATAAATATAAAAACAAAAAAAAATTACAAAATTTATAAAAACTAGAAATTAGTTACAAATCTTAGGTTAAAATTTGCATACCTGCACATTACCAGTTTTTTTATACAAAAAAAAATATAAATGTTTTAAAAAAATTATTTTAATTGTATTTCAAGAAATATGTTTCTAACATTTTACACAGTTACGAAAAACTAAACTCCTGGGTTCGCTCATCAATTTGATAAAAGTCGGCCTTTTCACTTTATTTAAAACGATGAAAAAAACTCACGCTTCATGAACCTTGTCGATCTGCTCGCGCACCAAGGCGATGTTGGCATCGATGGGCTCCTGGTAGATTTCGTAGATCTTGGGCACCGAAAAGACGCCGACAACGACTAAAAACGAAAACGATAAAATTTCAGTTTTTCATAAAATCTCTCCTCAATCCAAAAAAAACTCACAAAGAACGACGAGAGACAACGCGCTGAACCAGGCTCCGATGTACGTCAAAGTCCAGAGAAGAACGCCAAATTTGACGGATTCAGCGACGTTCTCGACGAGGAAGAGTCGTCGGAGCGTGGTGAAGAGGTCACGGCCCTGCTGCACGACGACGTCGACCTGGGCGTGGATGCGGTCCTGGGGAACGTCGACTTCCTGCTCGAGGTACGGCTTGAAGGGGTTGCCGGCATCCGTCTTCTTGACCTGCGCCTCCGCGATCTTGAACAGACGGAATCCGAGGGTGCCGACGAGGACGGCCAGGGAGCCGTAAGCGATGAGCGAGATCAGGCTGTACTTGGAGACGAGGAGGATGGCAAGCAGGATGGCGCCGAGAACTGCACCGGACTTCTTGGGGTCTCGCCAGTAGATGACGTCAAGCACTGAAATATGGAGGATTTTAGGTAAAAATAAACAGTACTTCTACCCGGAAGATAGTTTTATCCAAAAATTTTTAAATTTAAGGTTCTTGAAAGGAAAATTAAATTTTATCCCAGAAACATTCCATATTCAAAGTTGGTGCCCATAAATTTTTTTTGCAATTTCTAAGTAGATTTAAAAAAATTGGTTTCTTTGTCAAACAGTGAACCCTTTTACCTTTGCCCACAAAATCCTCAGCCGGGACCCATTCAGGCTGCTTCTTACGGATAGAATTGATACGATGCGCTTTTGCCATTTCGATCGAGTAGACAGACAATCAGGCTCGGCAGTGAACAAAATAAACTCGGTGACTCAAAAATAAATCAGAAAAGAAAAACCGATGGTCAACAACAAATCAATTCACGTGTCCGCTCCGCAGTGTCCTTCGTGTGTCCGTTCGACGAGTGAGTGAGTCTCACAGGCAGGTATGGTTCAAGAAAACAAACAATAAAAATTATTGTAATGGGATGGGAGAAGAAGATAGAGACGATCCAAAGTCGTGCAGTCAGTTGTGTTGGTTGTTGCCGGCCACGTCAATCCAATCGGCAGACAAACTGCAGCGTCGATATTTTTTGCAGTTTGCGAAAAAAAAATATATGGAGATAAAAGAACCAACGAACGTCGTCGTATCGTCTGCGTGACACCAGCGTTTACGCAGAGAGAGGAGGCGGGATGTGATACGACTACGAGTCGAGGAGGAGGAGCAAAAAAACCCTGGTGTGCTCAAAAGGTGTGACAAAATCTATCCCTAATAGATGGGAGAATAAATTCGAGGCTAAGCAACAAAGTGCACCGTGCACGGGACGAAGAAGGGTGAGAATGGAATTATTCAGCTGCTGATGGAGCTGCTGCACCGACGATGATGCTGATGATGATGACGAAGGGGGCGATGATAGATAGACGACGACAGCGGTCGGGGTCGACTGACTACTTACTGTTCGTTCGTTCGCTCGTTCGGCAGCGGCCCACAAACGAACGAAAAGTTAGTAGGACTATTCACCGGGAGGGGGCGGAGACGGCAAAATCACCTTGAACAAAAAAGTGAGAGATAGGCCGGCCGCGTGGCAGTGGTAACGAAAAAATATTACAGATCGGAAGACCGACGGATGAAGAAAGGAAGACAGGAAAGACGATCGGATGAAAACGAGATCCGATAAAGACAGCAAACAAGAAAAAAAAGAAGACACAGTTCCGGGTGCAAATTGATGGACAGTTAGTTGACTGACATGTTGCACAACTTCAGACATTATTGCGATAATTTTTTTGTAACAATAAAAAAAATTAAAAAAAAAGATCAAGCAGTGAAATTTTTTGGAAACATTAGTTATTTTTAACCCCTTTGATTACAACATTTTTCAAACAAAATTCAATTTGCTAAAAAAGTGTAATTCAATCATTACAGTTTTGTTTTAACCGAATTTAACACAAAAGCGTTCAAATAGCCCTTTTTTTCACTTCGCTCATTACAGTTTCTATACCTAATCCACCCAAAAAAAACTCACTTTTCACGAAAAAAATTTAAACCAAATTTAACAACACAAACACAAAAGTGTCCAGATCGCTCGGTTTCTTTTCTGTTCGTCCTTCGCACAACAAAGCAGCAAAATGCAATTTTTCGTTTCGTTAAAATAACGCAACTTTTTTTCTTCTTTCCTCGATGTTGTTTGGTTAGAGAAGGCAAGTCAGGCAAAAAGACAAGACAACGACCCCATCGGATCCACGCGTTGTCCTGTCGTCCTCCTCCTCCCTCCTGCGCGATTTTATGTATTTTTTTTTACTTTTTGTGAGCGGCTAGAACAAAATAAAAGCACCACACACCTCCTTGACAACAAAAAAGTTGCCTTCTTGACAAGCAGAAAAGAAAGAGAAAAAAATGATTTTCAAGTGCAGACATGGATCTACGTGAAAAACGAGAGGGTAAATAAAAGCACTATTTTTTTTTCTTTCTCGTGGATCATCGAAAGCGGAAATCACCGGTTTAATTTCCCAACCTTACCATCTTTCTTGTCTTTAACAAAATGCCGTGTATAATCGCCGACTGTGTATACGGCAACGCCAAGCGAGATCACGAGTCCCACGTTGACGAGTAGCTTGGTTGAGAGGCGGACAATTAGCGCTATGAGAGCGTAAATGCCTCGTCCGACTGCGCCCAACTTTCCCATGACAAACAGGGCCTTGGGAATGAGGTATGAAGAGGTCCGATAAATGTACACGAAGAGAAAGCTGTTAAGCGTGCCCTTTATCGTAAACTTATTATTTTGATGACTTGGTCTAGAAGATGTTTTTTATAGCATAAAGAGGTAGTCAGTTATTTAATAAAATTCCCGCAAAAAAATTGAATACGCAAAAAAACATCACAATTAAAACAAATCGCGATCATGCAAAGCTGGACGGACTAAATCCAAATTCACAAGTTTATAAGCCATCAAACAACGGTATTGCCGCGAAAAACGAATTCCAAATATTTGGAACTAAAGACCAAAATGTAACCTCCAGTTTTCGATTCATAAATAAATTTAATATTATTTATCATTCAAAAAATGCAAATTTTACTTATAAATTTAACCGGCGAAATGTTGATCGAGCCTGACTACAAGGACCCCCGAGGACTGTTTCATCCTAAAATTAACAAAAAAAATGTCCCTAAAATATTTAATGTAAAACATGGCCAAATGTCAAACAAAAAGTTTTTGAAGGTCAATCAATGTCCAAAAAATCGTCGTTCATTGGTACAAATTTTTCCTTTTTGAACATTTTCGTTGTCAGCTACCACATTTTACCCTAAGCTTTCAAAAAACAGCAAAAGTTCAAAAAAATAGGATTTGGAAACTTTCCCAGTTTTAATTTCCAAAATTTGCGCCCGCATGACGCCACCAAAAAAAGTGAAAGTCAAGACAAATTCGAAAGAAATCTTATCGATTCCACTTGCTTTCGAGCTCAAAAAGACAGAAAACCACAAAAATTGGCGAAAGCAAAAAAAGAATGGCACACAAGAGAAATGTAATTGTTGTGTCACTACTGACTTGTTGCGTTCGACGTCGGCTAAACAAGGCCCGAAAAAGAAAGGCAGGCTATTTGATAGCGCGTAGCAGCGAGGAGAGGATAACATTGAGTGGAAAAAATAGAAATATTCTCCCCTAATGTTTATAAAAAATAAAAATTTTTATTTTTTATATATTTGAAATTTAAAAAAATATATATATTTATTTGAAATTTCTTAGCAGATGAGTAACAACCACGGTATTATTTTTTTAAAGAAAAGTAAATAATCTCGAATGCACTTAGAAATTCATGGATTTTCATTTTTAAGCAAAAAATCTTTTTGGCATAAAAAAGCATTTGTTGGGAGACTACATTTTTTTATTACAACAGTTTTACATTCCAGACAGATATTGTCACCGACTGAAAAAATCTAACAAAACTAAAAAAATCTAAACATGGGTCAGTTACTCCGGCTACCAAAAAATCTCATAAAGTCGAAAACACGTGAACACTACGAACTAAAACGCACCTTACCCGCTTTCAGAAAAAAACAACGGTCATGAGTGTGTGTTTACGATATTTACGACCAAATGTATTATAGAACAGAAGAACATCGAACGTCTCTAGCACAGAAGAGCAAGCCAAAAAACGATAGCAAAAAATACATCAGCCTTTTCTGTCATCGCGTCAGGTGCACTACTCACCTGGAAAATTGATAGCACCATCAATTTGCAGGGTTTACGTCCTATCAGCTGACCGATTCAAATGTAACAGTCAGTTTTTAAAAGAAAAATGTTTGAATTTGTTCAAAAGTGAATAAAAAAATGAGTGGACAGTGTTCTTTATAAATTTAATTTTTTGAAATAATCCCACATTCTCGCTTCAGTAAATTTCAAAGAACCAAAGTCACGCGCTCTCCTGTGCGCACGTGACTGACCAAGCACCAAGCAACAACTTGATCGACACCCAGTTTGTCCAGGTTCCATCCAACAATTTCCAATCCATAAACACAATCAACACCCAAATTCCAGCTGAGTTGTCAAAACAAGCCTTTGAAAACAGAAAAAAATAGAAAATCAAATGTCCAGTGTACAAAAAAAACACTAGCATCATTCTAGTTACGCCCGACCCCACAACATCTCTTGTAGTGCTAACTAGGAGGGAAGAAGGCATCACTCCAGCACGAAAGAACCGGACTCACTTCCATTCATTCATCGACTGAAGCAGCACTGCAGTCCCATGCGCTTCGACCGGAAAGTGTGAATCGTAGCGCGCTGTGTTTTCCTCTTCGCGCGCCCCCTCCCTTGGTCGTCAATTTACGAAATCCTATACAACACAACCCAACAACAACAACCAACTAACATAACAATTCAATCGAAATTGAACCTCCATCGCATCGCGTTGGTGGCCGCGTATGTACCACATAGCAGCTACGGGAAAAGTAGGGAGGCACGTGAACGCATGTTGTCGAGTCATCCTGGTCGTTCGTTGACTGCTGCCCCTCCTCTCCGGTGGCGCTGGTGGGGAAGAGAACCATTATCATCATCACGAGACGCGCATCCTGTACGGGAAGGAGGGAGGCCCGGTCGGCCGCGGGCAGGCACGGTCTGGCTATTAGCACTGCTACTACGCATGCCCTTTTCTGCCTGCTGCATCGAGAAACTCCCCGAGGAACACCGAGATGTGTCATTTTGAAACCCAAATACACATGTAGCTTAATCCGAGTGAAGCATACACCTTTCACACGAAATTCGCTCTATTTTTTAAAAAGTGCAAAGAATTTCAGTTATAATTTTAAATTAAAAAAAATTTAAAATGCGACTTTTTTTACGTTGAAAACCTTATTATAAATCTGTTTTAAAACTTTATCAGAAAAATTCAAATTTTTAGTTTTTACAAAAAAACTTATTCATTCAAAAACTTAAAAAAATCAATGAAATCACGCAGTTTATCTAAATACAAAATTAAAAGGAAACGTCAGTTATTGAAACTCAAAAAAATTCACCCGCTCTAGATTCTGTTTTCGAGCAAATCATGGCATTTAAAAAAATCTAACTAATAAACAAAAAAAATATTTACAAATTTGATGTTGCCAAAAAGTGATAAGTTGGAGAAATGTTTTATGCATCACAGTTTTTTAAACTGATTTTACGTACAAAATAACCGTAAAAACCAATCATTTTTTCTTCAATCAAACAACTAAAAAAAAACTCCGTGAACAGGAAGGAAACCCCAATAAGTCAGCGTCTGATGTACAATAGTGAATATCAAGTCTGGCACGCTCCCAACTAAAGTGACACGAAACCACCCAAAATGTTGTCCGCCAGTGCCCAGTGCCGATGGCGCCAGTAAACATGCCCGACCGACCAGTTGGCTGGCTGCAGACTATTTTGTCCTTTTTGGGAAAGACAACAGCGAAACGGGTGCAGGCAGAGCAGTGAACGAGAATGGCAACACACAAGTGAAAGCGTGTACAGCGGCAGCCAGCCAGCGGGCGTCCGCCGTGGCCGTCAGTCATGTGGTCATGTGCTTGGCAACGAGCCCATTTGCGAGGCTGCTGCTGCTCGGTCGCTTGCTTGCCAGAAGGCAAAACAACGCCTTCCCCCTCCCTCCCCCCTTCCTTTTCCTTCTCGGTCGTCGACCACACAGATGAAACGAAAAAGGCTCGTGGATGGCAGGACCGTGCAGTGTGACACCCTGGCCATGGCCACCACCCTGGGACAACCAGCAACTGACTCATTCATTCATTCTACCCTCCTTCCCTCCGCATATCCGGATATTCGTCTGGCTTCCCTTGTTTCAATTTTTCTGTGCCCTCGCCCGAATGATGGTTCGCTGGCTGGGTAAAGAGACGAGACCAAAGGCCCCAGGGCAAAAGCGGTCATTACGGAAAGGGAGCCTCGCCCAAAACAGTCCACGACTAGCTTGCCAAGTCGAGTGGAGTCGAGTCAACCAGAACAGAAGCATGCCATCCCTGCTCCGTTCTGCGCCTTTGTTGTCTTTTTTTCACCACTGATGACATTACGACCAGCGTCCAAAAAAAGAAAGACATCACAGAACAGAAATATATATAGTATAACAATAATTTGCCTTATTTCGTGCAAGACGGGGAAAAGGGACAAAAAAAGACGCACAAAAAATGAGAAATTGAAATCAAAAAAAAAGAAAAAAAAATTTCGAAAAATTTCAAGTTTTAAATTTTTTTCCCACTTCCAAAAAACTTTTTCATGTATGCTACTTACGTAAAAACATTTTATTTAACCAAATCAGTTTTGAACCCCCTCCCTGAGCAAAAAAATTGAAAAAAAAAAGTTTACGAATCCAATTTCGCAATTTTTATCCCCCTTTTCCCCCAAAAAATCGAAAAAAACAAAATAAAAACCAACCGCGAGGATCAACAGTCTTGAAATCAGTCCATGGCCCAACATCGCTGTAGTGCTTCAGAATCGGCTTCAGGCTGCCTTTGGGTGATGGCTCGTGAACTGAAACACAAAAAAATTTTCAATTTATTACTAAAAAAACCGACTTGCTGAATCAATTTTAATTTGTACAAATCTTATCAAAAAATTACCTTCTATTTTGGGCAGTTTTTTTGTCAAAAAAAGTTGAGCTCAGTGTTTTTTTAAAACCCACCCCCTTTAAACTCAAAAAGAACCAACCATGCGAGGGTGGTCCGAGATCAATGGCTTCGGGCTGAATTTCCTCATCGGACAAATCCTTGGGTGGCGTTGGAGGCCGCGGAATCTGAACAGCAGGCTCTTCTGGTTCTTCGTCGACCGAGGGCGGGGTAACCACGGGGTCGGGTCGGCGAAGAGGTTCTGGTTCCGGTTCCGGCTCAGGTACAGGTTCTGGCAAATGGACGGGAGCAGGAACAGAAGTCGGGATCGTGAGGGGTCCCTGTCGGTCGAAAGGCGGTTCTTCGGGCGAGAGTTCACGCATTCCGCTGAGGCTCTCAGAAGTCGGAATCTGGCTGCCGGGAGCAATGTCGCCCGCGAGATCGCCTACGACGTCGCGTCCAGAATCGCCGGATGGCGAGTGAAGGTCGGGTTCGGGGTCGAGTTCGACGGTGGTGCCCTGGGGCGGTTGGGGCGAAGACGAGTCAAAGTCGTCGTTGGCCGGCGGCGGCGGTGTCGGGTGGGAGACTGGTGAGGCTTCGCGCGAGGACTGGAGTCGATCGAGGATGTCGTCCACGCTGTGCTCCGTTTCTGCGGCTCCGGCTTGGACTAAAAAAGGGTAAAAAATTAATTTTGACCAACACTGTGAAATATGGCGCTGAAACAAGAGCCAACAATTTGCAACGAAATTAAAAAAAAATTATTGTAAAAACACAATTTTTTAAATTTATTTGTTTTCAACAGAAAACTTTTCGGTACAAAACAGTTTTTTTCAAAAATTTTAAAAATTCAAAGCAAGTTTTTTAAAGTTTTTCAAACCCCGAAAAAAGATGACCTTTGTTTTCTATTCTTTACATGATTTATTTTACAAAACAAACATCAAATTATGTTTTGCATTTAGATTTTATTTTTCAAATTCACAAAAAAAATTATTTTTAATTGTCCGGTATTTTTCAACCAGTTTTTTTCCCTTTTTGTTTCGCATCGCATTTTGGTAACCCCAAATAAAATTTTTTAGACCCAAAAAACCAAAACCGCCAAGCAAATTTTCTGTCGCTCCGGCATGGATTAAAATCGGGAAAAAAACTGAGCTTTGGTTCAAAAGAAACAAAACTAGAGCCTAAATTCGAAAAATTATACAAGAATTACCGGTTTTTATTATTAAACAAAATTCATCAACGCAACAGTAATTTTAACAATTTTTCTCTAAAATGCAGCCTTTTTTTTTTCAAAAACTCTCATTTTAACCTTAAAAGGTCTTTTCTAAACCAAATTTAGAGCCAAAATGAAAGCATCGCCTGTTTTTTGTAAAACCTTTTTTTTCAAATTCAACAAAAAAATCGTGCCGCTAAACAGTTTGTGCATTTTTCCCCGAATTGTTTTTTGGCACACGCAAACGACATTTTTTACGGCGCAAACACCAAAAAGAAAAAAAGACAGGACATCACTCAACGACCAACCCACAGCGGTCCAGTCCCGTCGACCAGGCCAGGCCGACACCCAAGTTGAGGAGATGAAAAAACACGAGGCATCATCGATTTATATACAAATGCACAACATCCGCCTCCTCCTACCCTTCCTTCAAGGAAAACTTTTCGATAAACATAAAAAATTTTCATGAAACTCTCAAAGGTTTTTTTCAACTGTCGATAGATGCACTCTCCGATAATCCTATAGTCCAAATTCAGTTTACAAAAACCAAAAATTGATAAATAAAAAGATGAAAAATGTTTTCATTGACAACAAAAAAAATATGTAAACTCAAGAAAAAAACACAATAGAGGGTTCTGACAATTAATTTTTTCTTGAAAGTTTCAATAAGGACCGTTTTTTGAACGAGGCTAAAGCTTTCAAAGATGAATGTTTAAGAGGCAGTCTGCGACAGGATTTAGGAACAAGGGGGAGACGAGGACAAGACTTTTTTACACTTTCAAATATTTTGAGCCAGAATTGTTCCCCACCCCCAAAAACGTCTAAATCCGCGATACACGGATTTTTAAAAACATCGGATTCTATAATTCTGGATTCTGAAAGGTTTTTGATAAAAAATGATGGCACGTGCTCTGTTCATGGAGAAAAAGGCTGAAAATTTTTTTTGGGAGGTTTTCATAGACGGGGAACACGAAGTCGTAATTAAAATTTTTTTATCGTTACGGTAAGTGCCACTTTTGGGTTAAAATTGATGGTTTTTTGGCCACCACAGATTGGGTTTTCAGAGGTGCCAACAATGGCATAGCCTATCTTTTTCCCTTTGTTTTGACGCGTCGAATGGGGTAACGCATGAAACAAAGGAGTGACCGCAATGAGGTCATCCATAGGCATTTATGATGCGCACTCGAGAAAACGCGCACAATTTCGCTTCAAGTAACAAAAATAGAGCGTGCGCGCGCATAAAAGGTGTCATGTTCAAAAAAACGCCGTGAAGCCAATTTTTGTTTTCTATGTCCACGGTCACTTTGGTAGGCTTTGGCGTGTCCCAAATATCACATTAAGCTAGTTTCACATTTTATCGGATAATTTTGCACAAAGTTACAGCGTTTGAAAGTTTCATGTCTTTTCAAGGCCTGTGGCATCGCCCAATGTTGTCAGGTAAAATACCCAAGGATAAAAATCAATCTTTGGGACATGCCAAAGCCTACCAAAGTGACCGTGGACATAGAAAACAAAAATTGGCTTCACGGCGTTTTTTTGAACATGACACCTTTTATGCGCGCGCACGCTCTTTTTTTGTCACTTGAAGCGAAATTGTGCGCGTTTTCTCGAGTGCGCATCATAAATGCCTATGGATGGATGACCTCATTGCGGTCACTCCTTTGTTTCATGCGTTACCCCGTTCGACGCGTCAAAACACGGGGAAAAAGATAGGCTATGCCATTGTTGGCACCTCTGAAAACCCAATCTGTGGTGGCCAAAAAACCATTAATTTTAGCCCAAAAGTGGCACTTACCGTAATGATAAAAAAATTTTGATTACGACTTCGTGTTCCCCGTCTATGAAAACCCCCCTAAAAAAATTTTCAGCCTTTTTCTCCATGAACAGAGCGCGTGGCATTAATTTTTATCAAAAACCCTTCAGAAGCCAAATCTACAGAATCCAATTTTTTTTAAATTCTGTGTTTGGCGGGAATAGATGTTTTTAAGGGTGGGGAACAATTCTGGCTCAAAAAATAAAAAGTTGTAAAAAAGTCTTGTCGGCCGACCTAAATCCTGTCGCAGACTGCCTCTTTATTTTGCACCGTTTTTTCAGACACTTTTGGCAAAAAATTGAATCGTTTGGTTTTCATCAAATCAGTCATACTTCCATCAAAATCCAAAATCGCCTCCTCTTAAAAAAACCTATACATGGGATATTCCAAGCCGGGACGTACGTCAAAGCAAGCAGTTTTTTTTAATACCCCTACTAAAAGCTATTTAGAAAAAAAGTCCGATTTCAAATCAGTTTCTCTCAAAAAAACTCCTCCTGTTTCAAATCAGTTTCTCTGAAAAAAACTCCTCCTGACGACTTCCATTATGCAGTAAAAAATATTTAGCAAAACAAATGTCATCAGGACGAGCCAACTATCTCAGTTTATCCTTCAAAAACTCACCGTGACGCTGAGCATCGGCAGCAGCGTGGTCAATGTCGCCGAGCAAGTCGACTTCACGGACGTTTTGGTGCGTGAGACCGGCGTGGGTCACCGGAGGCGGGAGAATCTCGTTGACCAGATCCTGGATCGCAGATTCCGGAATGCCAGAGTCCACGCCATCTGAGGCCGGAGCTGCAGGTGCAGGCGCAGGTGCAGGGTCAGGCTGGGTGGTTCCGGTGAGGCCGTCGAGGTCGCCGAGGAGGTCAGTGAGGTCGACGTTCGTGGGAACGGTGACACCGGTGCCGGGAGCGGCCTCGGCAGGTAGGGGAGACGGCGGGAGGATGTTGGCATCTGCGACTCCGTCCGGAGCAGCCGGAATCGGTGGAGCCGGAGCGGTCGGTCGCTCATGGATCGCCGATTCGTGGTTTTCGTTTGTCGATGCCATTTCTGAGGATTTTTTTAGCTGAAAAGTTATTTGTCTGAGAGAATAAAATTCGAAGTTTTTGCGATTCATTCGTAACCAAAAAAATGCAAAGTATAATAAAAAACCGCAAAATGTAAAACAGATTGCCCCTGTCTTTTATCCTTGTCCTTCGCCGCGGCCCCAAAGACAAAAAAAAGTTGAGCTCGTTCGAGGTCACGGGAATGACACCTGTCTATGTTGTGTACGACAAGAAAAAAATGAAGGCAATAAAATTCATCATTTAACGGGAAAACGAGCGCGGAAAGAAAAAAAATGTGTTATTTGCAACAGGAAAAAATTGCTGGCTGGGTTATGATGAATGCACAAACAAATCAATCAGGTTGGCGGTATCAATGAATGCAGTTCATTTTTTTGTTTTCAAGAATGCTACTAAAACTATTGCAAGATCCAGTTAATTTGTAAAAATACTTTAACTGTGAAGCTTTAGTGAATATTATCAAATTTACCCCGATTACGGATAAGATAGCCAAATTCCCAATATTTTTTGGTTTTTTTTGATAAAAACTACATCAAACTTTTGAAAATTGTAATTTTTATAAAAATTTGTTTTTTAGCTACTATTTTGATTTTTAGTGCAATCATCAAATCTTATATGTATTAGTCATTGTCACTGTCAACAGACTGAAATTTCGCAGAACTGGGATTTCAAGTGAACTACCGTTGTCAGTGAAAAATTTTTCTACGAGTTCTGGAAAAAATCTGTTCTTCAGTCAATAAAAAAACTTCAATGAAATCTCAAAACAATTTGAATGCCGTTCACTCACAAGGTCTCGAAGACAACGTTATAAAAAACAAACGAAAAACCAAAAAAATCTATGAAAAATTTTTATTCAGTATTCTAGACGGCCGCAATTGGCCCGACCAGCCAAAAAATATGACAAATCGTCATCATCTCAAACGCAGTGTTCTCGTTCAATGATGATTGAATTGATATTTCAACAGTTATTTTTTTTCGCTCCACCTCGAATGATGTCATTAGTCTGACGGACACGATCACAACCATACGTAGGACACGTACACATAGTGGACACTTTATGCAGGTGTACGCGCAACAATAGAGATGGGGTCGGGTGCGGGGAAAAAAGTGTGCAGAAAAAGAGCACGTGATTGATTTCGCAAAGGAATTAGACAGTTTCGCAATTTTTGGATTAGTTTTTGATGTTATTTTCAGTTTCGTTGGAAAAATTGGTCTTCAGTTAAAAAAAATTAAAAGTGTAATTTTTGTTTAAAAATGAAAATTTTACAAAAATATGATGTTAAAATTTGATAAATATAATTCTTGCGAACTTTTTATATAAATTTAGCTCCAAACACATTCGCACGAATGATTTTTTTGCACAAAATCAGATCATCAAGCAAAAAAATTTACGACGTGTGATTGAATGGATTGGTGTACAAGAAAAATATGTATACAAGAAAACACGTGAACGTCACACAGTCAACACTCCTCCCCCCAACACCAGCAGCACTCGCGCTCCTGCGGCCTAATAAAACAACAATAACAGAGTTAGTCCAGTCAGCGTCGTCGTTCTCCTCTTTCTCTACTGTTCCTTCACAGCCTCTGGTAATAACATCCGATGGACCGGACCGGTGGGGTGGATGGACTAAAACGAGGACAGAGGGCAGTGAGTGAGGCAGAGTCAGGCGAGTCATGCTTTCCTTTCCTTTTCATCCTCCGGCTGGCTCCGGTAGACGGACTAGAAAATGAATCGGAGGATCTCACAGTTTGTTATTTGTTGTACTGGGTTCCAAAGTGCAACAAGGAAGAAGGTAAAAGAAGCGTTTACAAGCGGTCCATGCATTCTACCTCTTTCTATGCGTTTTATGACACCTGACAGGGGCATGAAACAAAAAAGTAAGTGAACCCTAGTTTCGAAACTCAAGTTAATTCTTTAAAAAATCTATGCAATCTCAACAAAAAAAGTAAAAAAAACTGCTCAATTAATTTTGAATACAAAAACATTTTTTTTTCACGATCACAACATTTTGATGAATCACAGTCGAAACCACTTTGCCGAGGGGCTAAGCAGGCAGCCGCCTGCAGGGGTCGGACGCCCTGCCCTCACTTACTCAGCACCGTGCACCCCCCCGTGAGATAGAAGGAATGGAAAAGTGCAAGCGCCAGGCCGGGCACATGACTCGATCAACGAAATCAATTTTGTTCATAAAAGAAAATTTTTAACACATAAAAAATTCTTGTAACAGCCCCCTAATTGGTATAATAAGTGCAAATCCATTTAAACCGATTCAAGCAATTAGAAAATGAAAAACATCGTTTCGGTTCTTCAGTTTTAAACAAAATTGACCCCCCCCGTTCACAAATCATAGCACATGACTTGCCGTATCCGATCCCAATACCCACTCATCCCAATCCTTCACCTGCATTCATCCACGGCGGAAAAAAAGCGTAAAACTAATAATTTGCCTTCGCGAAACACTAAAAACACGCGTGTGAGTCAGTACAAATCCTCGATTCCATCGGAAATAACACACCCGACCTGCAACAGCTTGCTGAAAGCAAAAAAATAAAATTAACCACTCCACGGCTGTTGGGTGGTTAACAACAAACAGAGGGACACATGTTTGTTGTTAAAATGCGTGGGATAATTTCTTTCACAAAACATTATCTTTTTACTTTTTTTTTATCCACAAAACCCAGAAAAAGTACAAATCCAAAAAGAAAAAGCCATCAAGAATTGGTTAAACAAAAAATTAATTCGAAAGATAGTTTGTTAAAAAAATATTTACTTTCCAACAAAAAATGAGTCATAGAGAATACATTCTCAGTGAGAATTCAGTGACTGTTTAAAAATGGCAAAAATGTTTTTACAAACAACATTGCAATTTAGCAGTTTTCCATAATCTTAAAAATTGACAACCCCAGTTATTTACCGAATTTCTATCAGCCAAAATCGAGATCCACAAAAATGGCGGCACAATACATTCATCGGCAGAAGAACGAATCCGCTCGCATGCTACCAGTTTCATCCCTCCCCTACAAAACAAAAAAGAGAACGGAAGCGACCCAAGTCGCATTGTCCTTCTAATCTTCTAGTTTAACCCTCCCCAAAAAAAGCCAGCCAACTGACTGGGTACTCCATAAAGCCCAAAAGCCTAACAGACTGGCTGCCGGACGCGTCGTCGTCTGCCATGACCACCACGACAGATGATAGCATAATGAGAAGGAAGGAAAGAAAGCATGCTTTTGGACATAAAATGGAGGGTAACATTTTTTATGGCTTTTTAAACGAAAAAAGAATCAAGCTACGCAGCGAAAAAAAATATCTGTGTTCAGAGGGACACTTTTTTATGAGAAAAATACATATCAATTGAACAGAACAATGTAAAAAATGCAAAAAAAAATTTTAATTCGTCGGCGAAAAATAATTTTTTTTCAGTTTTCATTACGTATAAAAACAACTAATAGCCAAAAATCGATTTAAAAAAACCATTGCAAAGCGAATAAAAAACAAAAGCAGCAACAACAAAAAAATCGTTCACATTCGTTCGCCTAGTAAAAATCATCAGCACGCAGTCTGTTCGTGAATTAGAACTTTATCTCTAATCTCTCTGCAATTGACGAACCCAAAAAAAACACAAACGGAAAAAAACACACGTCAAACGAAAAACAACCAACGCTGCATTTCTGTTTTTGTGGTTGGTCAGGGGGCCAGGGAAGGCATGTCGATTTTTTTGCGACAAAAAAAAGTAGGGTTCTGTTATAAAAAACTTTAAAAAAAATCAGGAGTATCAATGATTGCAATCCGGAAGCGTAGCAATAATGAAACAGTGTTTTTTGCCCAATTAAAAAGTAGTTTTAATTGCAACAAACCAGAGACAATTTCGACAGTTTAATCATCATTTTCTTTCCGAAAAATTGAACAATCTGATGAATCGTTCAACAGCGCGAAATACTTTTAATTTCCTACTTTGATGCTTTGCAAAAAAAATAAATAAATAATTTTAATCATGAACGCAAAACAGTTTTTTTCGAACATAATTTTCGCTACCGAAATCAAAAAATTTTTGAAGTCAGTTATAAACCACCAAAAATCAAAAAATTCCACATCGGGCTCCACTAACATTTCCTAATAAATGGATCCACCGTAATTAAGATAAATAGTGTTCCATAAAATTTCGGGTTACAATTAAAGCGTTCAGTTCACTAATTACCATTTCAAACAGAGCAAAATGGGGAAAAGTGTGGGCATCGTATTATATTTAAAACCACTTTGGAGAGCCAACAAGCGCGACCCTGAGGTCCTGCCTGTCGGACACGGACGGCGAAGAGAACAGGAGACAACGACCACGGCGGAGAGCAACATTTTTGTTTCAAACACCAGCAAGCTACAAGCAGGCACTATGACAACCACAACCACGACGAAGGACCAAAACCATGCAAGGCATGTCGTAATGAGTGGTTCGAGCTCGAGCTTGAGCTGGGGGGGGGGCATTCTCGATGTTGCGACCGGACCGAAGCCCCCGAGCAACCAGCCACCCCGTCAGACCGATGGAGAAACAGACTGCCTGCCAGTGGCCGTTGGTTTACTCGTAATAGACGCACGAGAGATGGAAACAAGCAGCCCGGTCGTCCTCGTCCAGGGCTAACTAATGCGGGGAAGCAGCGCGCGCGCGCGAACGAGGCAAAGCAAGGCAGGGCACAACAACATGCGCAGCAACGCCGACTGCTGCGGGCGGCGTTGCAACGCGTTGCGCTGCGGCATCGGTTGCGGGTTTCTTTTCTTTCCCTCTCGCCCGGGGTGTTGTCCTTTCCTGTCCTGTCCTGTCCGCTGGCTGGTTGACTGACTGGCCGATTAGTCAGTCAGTCATCGTCAGCGGCGTACGAACGAACGGAACGCTCAATTCTCTTTCTGCCTCCTGTTTGCAAATAAAAAAAAGTGCCAAAAAACGTAAGCTTAAACAAACGAACGCTCCAGAAGGAAAAGAAATTCGAAACATAAAGCCTTTTTTATCCGTCACTTACGCATTTCTTGCACGTTTTTTATATTTCAAGCAAAATTTTTCATGTCTTTTTTGTTGACATTTATGTATTTATTTATGAAACGCCAAGCTTCCATTCACTCAGGCACGGGGCATTGGTTTTTACTTTCGCCAATTTTGAAAATAAGTGAAATTCTGTGAATGACTTATTTGTAAAAAAAAATATTTTTTGTTACTTTATAAATTTTTAAATGCAGATGCTCGAAAATGAACTTGGCGGAAAACTATTCAGTTATCAAAAAACATCAGACAGAGAACAGTAAAATTCTGTGAATAATTTTTTTTTTAATGAACAAAAATCCATTTTTGTTATTTCATGAATTTTTATTAGGTTTTTAAAAAAACTTTTCAAATATCGAAAAGCATTTTAATCTCCCAAGACAACACAAATTCCTGAAAGCTTGTCAAAAAAAATCAGGGTTAGTGTTTTTTTTACCGATCATAAAAAACAGGCAATAATACAAATTTTACCGGCATGTAGTTCGTTTATGTTTTTGATGACAAAACTTTTGGAATAAAATTTGTTTCTCCAACAGGAACGTTTCTTCATCCAGTTTACATTATTTTTGAAATCCTTAAAAAGCAATCGCTAGTAAAAACTATCCCAGATACGGACTTAAATCTCCTTATGCCAATTATTATGAAACACATTTCAAAAACAGTTCTAATAGCAAACAATTTTTTAAATCAAAATTATGACAACACAAATTATGACTAGCATAATGCCGATTTTTTTATGAAAACTAAAATCAATCATAAATCCTAAAAAAAACTGACAGACAGTGATTTTCAGGCAACATGGTACAAAAAAATCTGAATAATCAGCAGTAACAAAAAAAAACAAATATGATAAAAACATTTTTTATTCAAAAATATGTCCAGAGCAGTCCCCGTCCAATACTTTCCTTTTCTGGTCTTCTCCTTTCCCTAAATCCCCCTGAAAAACCCCAGGCGACAAAGGGATAATATTATTGATAGCCAACAAGTAAAAAAGAAAGGACGAGAAAATGAAAGACAGAGCGCGTGTCCAAAAATACGGCGACCAACAAACGACCGGCGACAACGTCAAAATGGCATCAATATGTTGGAATGGTTGCAACTCACTCTCGCCTCAGGCAATCAAAGAAGGAGGGAGGACCGAGGGTGGTGGTGGTTTTCTTGTCTCACACATATTCGTTCTCATTCTGCGTGAACAAAATGCCCTAGAGCCCAGTGTAATCGTAACCAATGTGGTCGGGAATATTTTTTTGCTCTTTTTAGCACTTTTGGATTTTATTGAACGTGAACAAGGAATGTGGATGAGGGGTGTTGGAAGACGGATGTTTGGCATTTTTTGGCCGTCAAAATAGGTAACACCGTTCAAAAAAAAATGCTTCAGAATATTATTGACTTTTTTCAGTAAAATTTTTTTGAGAAGCCCCACAGCGAATAATCAGGTTCAATTTCTAAACCATTAAATCAAAAAATTCAAAAAGTCACCGGTCTTAATTTTACTCCCAGTCAAGCAAAAAAAATCTAATTTTGTTTTATGTAAAAACAATAAAATAGTTTGGCTAAAAACTTCGACAATTTTTTTTTGGTAAACAACTTGCTATCAAAAACTGCAACCGACGCCACTGTTTGCAAAACTACATAATATCGTCGTTCAAAAGGTCAACTCCATAATCTTGCCGTCAAAATTCGAAAAAAGTCCAACACTCAAATCCATTCATCTAAAAAACATTCCAAAAATATCTGCTGAGTGAGTTACCGATCTGGAAAATGTGCAGTGAATTGTTTTTTTTGGGAAACCGATCGGACACCCCAACCGGAAACGTTTCCGCTCAAAGGAATAAAGTTACTAAAGTTTTTCAATCTAACCGTTCAAAAAATCAACAGTTGAGCATTTCAACATAACCACCGTTATTTTCACCCGCTCCCCTCTCGCAAAAAACGTCTACCTACCTGCGGAATACCCGAAAGCGCCTCGTATTGTGCCACTTCGGCAGCGTCGGGTGCTTCGACCCGTTCAAAGTCAAATTCGTCGTCGCAGGAACTTGAAGCGTGCTAAAAAGGAAACAAGTTTGTGAAAACCAATTTTTTTTGGAGTTCCGTCAACAATTTTTTTTGCTCGCCGGAAAAAAACAGACCTCCATGACCGGCAAAATAACAGTTCTCGTTGTGTCAGCCAAAAGTGACGTTTGCAGGCTTCCAAGCGCAATTTTAAACTGATCACGTTGCCCGCAACTGCTTATCGACGAAAAAGATTCTCGCCTTTCGATGTCTGCTGTTAGGCGTTCAACTGAAAGAAAAAAACAAATTTCGTCAAAGACAGTTTTTATAGACGCTATTAGATCTCACAGAACATCACACGTGGTTACAAAACTAAAACACAGAATCAGGAAACAAAAAAAAAGAGAGAGAAAATTTTTTGTCATCGCCAGTCGACCACGATGATCCCAACGATCACCACCACCCCAGCGGGTGATCAACCGACTTGGACTATTTTGACGCGGGTTGAACAGGTTCAGAGTACGCAAAAACGACGCGCACGCGCGGATTCTATTCGATTGATGTAAAATGTGTGAAAAAGGACATGGAACGTACAGGGCAGGGAAAAGAGAAAGGAGGAAAGACCAAGGAAAGAAAAAATGGAAGGGTCCCCAGAACAATCAATGTCATCTCGAAAACAAACGACCGACAGTCAATCGGCCCGAAGTCGCTGTCGGAAGTCGGAAGATACATACGTCATGAAACCACGTTTTTGGTGAAAAAACGGAAAAGTGAGATGAAAAAGAGAAACTAAATAAATGAATGTATTGATAATAAGCGCGGAAATCAGCTGATAGGCAGGCATTCATTTAATGGACTTACTTATTGCTGTCAGTGTAACGCCAACGCCGACTCCAATCAAAGTCGGAGTCAAAAATTTTGTCCACTCCGCTGACACCGGTGCCAAAAATGAAAAATACAACATTTTGCAAAACTTATAATCGATTATTTTCGTACTTATAAATCAAAAACTGTCAACTGTAGCTAAATTGATATCGCATCCTGGAGTCGATTCCGGAGTCGACTCCATAGACTCCAACTCCGACATACATATTTACTTACCAAACCGTACAATGGCAAGCAATCACGAGCAGTAAAACATTTTATTTTTGTAATAACAGTTTGCAGTCAGTTTTAACTGAAAAAAAGTTTAAAAAAACTAAAAATGAAACCGGCAAAAATATGTACAGCAGATGTTCAAAAAGTTGTGGTTTACAAAAAATGTTATCAAAGCAAATAAATCAGGAAAAAAACATTACTGTAAACATATTAGTTTAAAACATTTCTTTAGCAGTTTCAAAAAATTGCAAGCTTAGAAAATGAAAGCGACTTAAAAAAAATACAATTATTATAGCAATTTTAGTTTTTAAAAAAACGATCAAATCACCAGCCAAGTTTCAATTTAAAAAAAATGCGAAAGAAATATGAATCCCACAAAATGCGCAACAATGTATAAAAAAAATACCATGTGATCGATTATTGGCAATCAGAGTGCAAATAACAACAAAAATGATGAGCTTGCTAATTTACTATTGATGTGAGCTTGCCAGCCAAAACAATCAATGTAATCACCAGGAAGCAAGCGACGAAAAAAAGCAACAGCTGAGACAATTCTTCACCAACTTCAGCTGGGACTTGCGTCAACTCGCGTGCGCAAGTTGGATAAAAAAGAACACAAGAGCCAGAAGAGAAGACACGCAAAAAAAACAGACGGGAGGAAAAATATTTGGTAAACGCGTTCGCTGCCTGTCTCGTGGATTCGCCTGTGTCCCACGCGTCGTGTCCTGTCCAGCACCCGCCCGCATTTTATTTAGAAGCCCCGTAGACTCGTTGCGAGAGTGCAGCGAGCATGCAGGCAGTATTTAGCAGCAGACTACTGACTTTCTTTGACTTTGGCATGCACAGCACGGACTTTTTATTTTCATACATCCGTCACACAAAGTTCACATATCCTTCACAGATGAGTGTGAATCACATGTGATTCACATATGAATTACCAAATTTCGATTAATTTTGAAGTATCATATGTGAATCATATATGAATCATATGTGATTAGTGACATTATTCGGTAACTTATACAAAAACGCTGATAAATTGTGATATTCACATATACTTCACATATATGGCATATGTTATTCACAGTATGCTTGGCAAAACGTGCTTGGAAATCAAGATTCAGTTGGAAGATTCGGAACTTCAGTATTGTCATATCTCTTGTTGTTTTCTGCCAGGGGATGTTGTTTCTTGTGTTAAAGTGTTGCGATTGTTTCTTTTCGAGTAAAATTTTTATGGGATTGCTATTTGAAAACAAAATTTGCAAAAATGTTCGTATATAAACGTATTTTGATGCCATTGGGGGCTCCAATTTGGAGGGATGCCGATTTCGTTGGAATGCTGATGCATTGGCCTAGTTACGGGCGTCTGAAGTGACTTCAGAGTTAAAAGTGGCTTCAAAAATTGTGTGAATTTTTTTTTAAATTTTGTCATAAAAATGTTGATTTGAAAGAGAAAAACAATACAAAAACAAGAAAAATGTACAAAAAACACGACAAGAAAAAAGTGAATTTATGAAAACAATAAAAGGGTACAAGAATCAAAGCAAGAAAAACGTACAAGAAAAAAACAAACGAATAATTTTTTTCTGTAAAATTAATATTTAAAAAAAACAAAAAAGTTGGGGTTCTGTAGGTTATAAATTTTTTTGTTGTTTATTGCTATTATTTGTAAATAAATGTTAATTTGAGAAGGAGAAACGGGTTGCAAAAGCCCTTATATATTTTTTATACTCTTTTATATCTATTTTTTGGCTGAAACACCCGTCGGGAAAAATTCCCGACAGATATCAAGTGTTTCTGTTTTTCATCCCTCCTTTTCCATGGCACGCAGCGAAGTTTCATCAAACAGGTAATTTTTGCGAGGTTTGTAAATTTTACTGATTTTACGTACATACTAATTTTGGGGAAACAAAAAAACTTTAATTCTCAATTTTTGTTTTAGAAAAACCGTGAGTTTTTTACAAAAAAAATTGGAAACAAACTTTATTGTGATTCTGTTTTTTTCAGGCATTTTTTACGTAAGTATATTTATGTTATACAAAAATATGGGCAATTCAAATTATTATAAACGTTTTATAAATATTTATGTTTTTTTAGCATTCTGTAAGTTTTTTTTTTAAAACTGGGCCTGAACTATTTTTTTTTCACATTCCTATTTTAAATTACAAAAAATAACGTGTTTTCCTAATTACAGACTTTCTCTATATCCATATTGGTCACAACAGCTACCGCGGGAAAATCCAGAAAAAGTACCAGAAATATTTCGTGAGTTTTGGCAAAAAAAAAATTACGTGTTGTTGACTTCAGAAATATTTTACAGGAATCAAGCAATCCACAAATCCAGCGCCCTGTTCATTCTACTCATCGCCGTAAATTCGTAGTGGATGGAAGACAAAGTTTTGCAGTGCATCCACAGCCAAAAACTGTAAAAAACGGTAGCCGATGCAGAACTTTGTTTTTCCACCACTTTAAATGGCACGGAGCGTTTTTGCCCTCAAAAAAGAAATTTGCATCATCAGGTTGTTTTTGGCACACTGAGCTCGGCATCCACAGTTATATACTGCAGAATGGTAGCTGATGCTCATCTGTGCCAAGTACACGAATTTTATATTTTCACATGTGATTCACATTACCACGACCCGTCGGGTAGATGTGATTCACATATACCTACCGGCTAAGGAGAGTGCAAACTTTTCCTAAAAGTAAGCATGAATCACATATACTTCACATCAAATACACAGATAGTTCATACATCCATCACAGATAATTCATATGTGTTTCCGTCAGCGAGATATGTGAACTTAGTGTGACGGATGTGTGAAAATAAAAAGTCCGTGAGAGGGGACACCGCAACATCGAGTCAATGGTCGACTGACTAGTGACCAGAAGCAGCGTCACGGATGTCAGCGGGGACCACTTGAACGCCTCTAATGTCAAAAAAATTGGGCAGACCGGATGATCTCTGTTCCGGACGGGCGAGTCGAGTGAGTTAACGTCTTCTTTAAAAAAAGAACACAAACAATCAAGACGCGCAGTTAAAAAAATCATTAAAGACGGTCTGGTCTGGCAAGCTGAGATCCCAAAAATAATTCACAAAAAATATATTCGAAGAAAAAGAACAATAACCCAAAAAAACAGGACACAAGGAATTTTTGCAACAACAACAGCAACAAACGACCGCGAGAATTTTTTTAGTCACGCGGGCGGGCCTGGCCACGACCCCCCCCCTCCCACAACACTACCAGGATGGCTTCACACATTCGTGTCCCCTGCCTCTGGTCATAGAATAGACAAGAGACAGGGGAACGATGACTAACATCCATGCCGGTCACGAAAAAAAAAAGAAGAAGAAAATGATGCTTTTGAAATTCAGTCAGTCTCTTTTTCAGCGCCGCTCTTTTCCATCGAGCATCGAAAAATACTGCACTGTCACATTTTTGAGATAAAAAAATACCCCCGGTCGAAAGAAACAGTGTCATCAGTTTTGAGTCGAGTCGTGGACGTGTCCATCGAGCCCAACCCATCACACGCATGTTATCAATTGTTTACAATGGTCCTTTTTTTAGTAAAGTTAAAAATGCATGAAGGGGAAGAGGAAAGGTTAAAGTGAACGTTGTTGACGTGATTTTATTGATGAATGATTTTTGGGTTAGGGAATTACGGCAGACAAATATTTTTTTGTTTTTTATCAACGTGAACAATTTGGTCAGTTAGCCTTAGATAAGTTAGCGTAATAAAATATGCCTTAAAGAAAAAATTGTGGTTATGTCAAGACCAGTGAATAAAATCGAAAATGTTGGACGATTGCCCTTCGAAGAACCTTTGACGTGCCAAGTGCCAAGTTCAACCCCTATCTGACCAAATGCCAAGTACATCAGCCAACTAAGAAAAGTTAAAATACGCTTTGATCACCAGATCCAATATCAGACACCCAAAAAAACACCAATCTTATATACATAAATGAAATAAATACATCTGTCTGGTCTCGTCCCATCTCGCAACATTACCAACCCAAAAAACCAATGATCACGAGTAGAAGAGAGACATTCACAGGAAAACACGCGGGTCTCCTCGTCCGCCTGCCTGCGTGCCTGCCTAACGGTCAGGTCACATGGCGCGACAAGTGAGATCACATCCAGCCAGTCCTTCCCCCTCACTTCTTCCTGCCCCTACCTGACAGCGCGCTGCAAGGTCCTCTGCGTGTCAAATGCACTCCTGATATCAGACGTCTTTCAAACAACGCTCTTCTATGTACCTCGCGAAGCCTCGACAGGTGGAGAAGAACATTTTTGGAACGATAGCAGGAGATAAACAATATCAATTTGCTGACAGGGACGGCCGGAGGGGAGTAAACAAGGCGATCCGATGACGCAGAAGGTAAGATTATATTTGGTCCAACGGGCAAAAAATAATTTTGGATCACAACTAAGGAGTCCAAATTTTATAAAAACAGGAACATGCAGTTTTTTAAACCAAACGATATTCTTTTTTGAAAAACCTTTTGCGCAACATTATTTCACGGAATAAATATTTAAATATTGATAGTAAATATAAGAACTTTCAATTACAAACATCATATTTATGTAAATTGGCTCAAATGTTAAAAAATAATTGTAAATAGAACAAAAAAAATCAGAAAATTTAAATAATTTTTTGTTGTACATACGTACGTCATCGCACAACAACCTCAACATTTTAAAAACAAAATACCTAGTTGCAATCAATGTAAATTTTCAACAAAAAATCAGTTAAAAAAATTTGTACGCCACCGAAAAAGTAAACGAACTTGTAAAATCAAACATGAATACGCAAATTGGCAAATTTATACTTTTTTTACAAGACTGGGCATAAATGCGAACCAATCAGTGCAGCGCACGCTTTTAAAATTGAGAAATGTCAAACTTTTTGACACATCAGCATTTTAAAACCGATTTCAAATATCTTGTCACATCAGCCTCGTTTTATAAACAAGTAAATGGAAACGGGAAAACAAAGAACGGGATCAGACAAATCGAACCACGTTCGCGATAGATCAGACGAAAAACAAAAAGTGCACGCGGTGGTCAACAAAAAATTAATAGCATAAATCTTGTGATCCGTTCACAAAACAGCAACTTACACACTGATCGAAAATGAACAAACAGCACGCCAAAAATTTAAAAAAAACCTACTCGAAGCGGTAACATGCCGCGCGAGTTCGACTTCGTCCTGGTTGACGTCGAAGACCGGCTCGATTCTGTCGGGTCGATAGATTGCGCCTTCGCCGTCAATTTCGTCGGCTGGAAGAATGGCAGAAAGTGAAAGTGATCCAGGATAGCGGTTTCGGCCCGAAAAAGGAGACGCCCGGCGAAAAGCCGATCGGAAGAGGCGTCGATTCTTCACTGGGGGCGAGGATGAGTGATAGAAGGATCTGGGAAAGAGAGGATGGCTGCGATACGATGAAGAAGAAGAAGTTGACGAAGAAGAAGACGGCAACGGCATGATGCACCCGTTGTTGCGCGTGGGGAACCCGGTCTGAACTGATTTATAAAGTTGAAAGACGATTTTCGCGTGGAAAAACACAAAAACACGAAAAAAACGGCACAGTTAGCAAAAATCATTGCTGATAGAAAAGTTGAGAGCGAGGAGCACGCTTGGTTAGTGTTCTCGATCAAAAGGTCATCACAGACGCACGCGCACGCAACTGACACCTGATTTAAGAAAAAAAAAAGAGAGCTTTTTGTGTTTTTTCTTGCTTATCTGCATGTCAAACTCGGATCCATCCCGTGTGGTTCAACATGGCCACAGCACACATCAGTCACACACGAGCCCCCGGGAGGCAAAGAAACTTTTTTGCTTGTTCGGAACAGCTGATGAATCAGGATCACAGGCAAGAGAACCCGGGGAGGGCTGGGGGATATTAGACATGTCATTTGCTTGTCATAAGATTGAACGGATAAATGTGATTCCTTCAGTCTTTTTTTCGGAGGTAATAAAAAATGCTGTAGCTTTAAATAAATTACGTACAATTTGTGTAACACGTGGGCTAGATAATAATAAATTGAGGAAAGCCCAGAATGTTTTTTTTGAAAATTTTATTAATTGATCCCCCGAAAGACTCACATTTGACAAAATAGTGTGGTTCGACATACTGGCTGGATAGTAAGGCAAGCATATTTAAAAAATGCCACCTGCGAAGCAGAGTTGTCGACCGAGCCGAGCATCGAGCCGAGCATTTCGAGCATTCGAGCGAGCCGAGCCGCTCGCTCGAATGAGCCGAGCGGCTCGAATGCTCGGCTCGGAGGATTCCGAGCCGAGCCTAAAAAATGACCCAAAAAATGACGAAAAATGACTTTTTTTTATGTCAAAACTATGATATTTGTAAATTGTACAATTCCAAACACTTTTTTTGTTATAAAATAGTTTTTGTTGCCGCAAATTTTTTTTTCTAAGCGAAAATTGAGTGAAAAAAATTGCTATGCTCGGTTCGAGCGAGCCGAGCCGCTCGCTCGAATGCTCGGCTCGGCAATTTTGGCTCGGTCGACAACTCTGCTGCGAAGAACGTACTAAAAATAGAATTCAAAGGCCTGAAAACGCGCAAAAATGCAAAGCATGATCATAATCCGGTAGAACTCGGCAAAGTTAATATAGCTTACTGCACAGGCCTAAAAACGTGTTTCAACGATGTAATAAGTCAAAAAAATGGTACGGAAGAAATAAAAAAACAGAAAATCGTCCAAAACGACCAAATCACGGCAAATTCACGTGCAAAAATTCCATTTGAGACCATGCAGAATACGGTAGTTTGCGATTTTATATTTGGTTTTTCTTCTTTTTGACGTATTTTTTTGCTTTTTTTCTTTTATGTTTCCGAAGTTGCATGACTTGTGATTACTCAAAATGCATTAAACTCAATAATTCAAAATTTTTACCCTCGATGAAGGAATTTTTTTTATGAATTTTTTTTATGAAGGAATTTTTTTTTTTATGAATTATGATTCGATTGTATGATTGTCAGTAGCAAAATTTATACATACAGTACAGAAAGAAAGTTAAAAGTAAGCCATCAAGATCTGCAAAATCGACACAATCAAGGCAATTTGATACTCCACGGCACCGTTGTCGAGAGAAGCTTCCTCCGTGATGACCGGCTTGACGATAGGCTTGACGATAGGCTTGACGATCGGCTTGACGGTCGGCTTGACGGTCGGCTTGACGGTCGGCTTGACGGGTTCGGTTACGGGTCGGGGGCGATGAAAATCAAGGTCTGCAAAATTCACAAATTGTGCCTGAGGTGGGTCAACGTTTTCTCCGACTTACCAAATTTGAGGCTTTGCAGAAAGTAGTACGCCTTGTCAACAAAATTATGGACGTAGTAGAAAACCATTCTTTTATGGGATTGAAGCTCGGTGGCTACGTAGGTCAGTTCAGTCTGGCTATGATTAGTTGTAGTGACAGTCAGGATGTACACAGCAGAATCGAAGTTCACCGTTCCGTTCATCGAAAATTCCGGGGTTCTCGTTCCGGGAGACACGTCGCAGAACATCTCCGTTTGAGGACCACAATGCGGACACGGAAAGACGGGAATCGAGATGTTGCTACCCAATTCGGCCAGCTGCCCTTCACCGTCGGATGAATAATAGAGCAGGTAGCGGACGGTCCGACCAAAAAAGTCGCAGTTGGCGACGGATGTTAAACGCGTCGGAAGCCGTGCCTTGACGGTATTCTTCGGCTTCGTCTTAGTTTTGTACGTCACTTTTCCGGTACTGATCGTGTAGTCGATGTCGACTGTACAGGACGGCAAGTCCTCGTTGTCAAGAAGGAAAAAGACTTCGATGGACAGGACTGCTTCGTTCTTCGCGACAACTCGAGGAGCAGCAATGACAGTGGAGTTGTCATCCTTGAAGTTACAGTCCGTCATGTACTGAACGGGCTTCTCGAAGACGTTGAAGAACGTTCCACTGTCGAAAAAGTAAACAACGAAATCGCGGTTGTCGCCTTCGTACTTGAAAGACAGAAAAAGTGACGAGTAACTGGCCACGCCCGAACCGTTGGAGGAAAGGAAAAACGGTATTTCCTTGTCTACAAAAAGTTTTGGAGGTTCATTTCACGATTGAAACAAAAACTTACAGTTTTCCGCCGCCAGAGGATTTCGATACTTTGTTCCGTCGACCGAAAATCCGTCATCCGTTTTCAGAGCTCCGAAGAAAGAAGGCGTTGCTCCTGTTATCGCCGTCGTGAAAAAGCGGAAGTACTCGTCCATGTCGATTTCGTAGTGGTAAAGATGGGGGATCGACACTTCTGAAACAGTCACAAATCGTCTTCAAAATCTTTTTTTAAGACTTACCGAAATTAATATGCTGCATAAAATAGTATTCTTCCTTAGTAAAATTTTGAGCGTAGTAGTACACCTGTCGTTTGTGAAAGTCCAATTCGGTGCACGCGTACGTCAAATTGGTGTTTCCTTCATCGAGGGTAAGAATGAACACACCAGAGTCGAAGTTGACCGGACGCATGTTGCAGAAAAGAACCGTTTTCGAACCACAATGAGAGCACGGGAATGTAGGGATCGAGATGTTGCTACCCAATTCGGCCAGCTGCCCTTCACCGTCGGATGAATAATAGAGCAGGTAGCGGACGGTCCGACCAAAAAAGTCGCAGTTGGCGACGGATGTTAAACGCGTCGGAAGCCGTGCCTTGACGGTATTCTTCGGCTTCGTCTTAGTTTTGTACGTCACTTTTCCGGTACTGATCGTGTAGTCGATGTCGACGGTACAGGACGGCAAGTCTTCGTTGTCAAGAAGAAAAAGGACTTCGATGGACAGGACTGCTTCGTTCTTCGCAACAACTCGAGGAGCAGCAATAATAGTGGTGTTGTCATCCGTGAAACCGCAGCCATCCGAGTACCCAATTGGCTCCTTGAAAAGATCGTAGAACGTTCCACTGTCGAAAAAGCGGACGAAAAAGTCCCGGTTGGCACCCTTGTACTTGAAGTACAGAAAAAGAGGCGAATACGTGTGCACACCCGAACTGTTTGAGTACAAGAAGAACGGTACTTCTTTGTCTACAAAAATTACATGAATCTCTGATGGAACAAAAAAAACAGAAACATACAACTTTTCGCGATAAAGGACATACGGTAGTCGGTTCCATTGAACAAAAATCCGTCATCCGTCCGGAGACCTCCGTTTACAGAAGGCCGAGCATCAGTGATCTTTGTCGTATAAAACTGGTAGTATTTGTCCGAATCGATATCGTATCGATAAAAATCGGGAATTGATACTTCTGAAAAAATTTTGCAATTGTTAATTTTTTTTCTGCATTTTTGGACCTACCGAGTGACGAGTTCTGTAAAAAATAATACTCCTTGTCGGTAAACTTTTGTTCGTAGTACAGCATCTTTACGTCGATTTCAGTAGTAGCAATAAAAGCAATGTAGGTCAAACTCGTCTGTTTGTTTTCGGCAGTTAGAACGTACGCACTTAGGTCGAATTCCTCTCTGCGGTTGACGTCGCAGAACATTACCGTTTTCGGCCCGCAGTGAGAGCAAGGAAAGACAGGAAACTTAATTCTGTTTTCCATATCTACCAGCTGACCTTTACCGTCGGATGAATAGTAGAGCAGGTAGGGGTAATGGTGAAAACGAATAAATTTGCAGTGGACGACGGATGTTGAAAGCGTTGGAAGTTGTGTATTCCATAGCATGGCTTCCACTGTCTTCTTGGGCTTCGTCGTAGTTTCGTAACTTCCGGTACTGATCGTGTAGTCGACGTCGACAGTACATTCCAGAAAGTTTTCTTTGTCAAAAACAAAAAGCACTAAAAGAATTACTACGGAAAGGTTAAAGCGATTGTCGTACATACCTTTGATGTCCCAAGACGTTTCGTCTTTATCAACAATCCAAGGAACAGCAGTTAGAATCGATTCTTCTTCTGTGAAATTACAATCATTCATGTACTGAATGGGAGCTTTGAAAAGATCGTAGAATTTTTCTTCGTAGACGAAACGAATAAAAAAATCCCGGTTGTGACCTTCGTACTTGAAGTACAAGAAAAGAGGGGAGTACGTGTTTCTGTCATCGTTGTAAACGAAAAACGGCACTTTTTTGTCTAAAAAAGCCAAGTGATTGATTAAAATAAACACAAAAACTCACAGCTTTGCTCCAACGAGGGCTCTCGATAGTTCGTTCCTTCGATCGAAAAACCGTCAACCGTTTTTTCCGCTCCGTGAAAAGATGGTTCAAAATCTTCTAGGGGCTCCGTAATAAACCTTAGGTATTCGTCTACGTCAGCTTCGAAACCTGTGAGGTCAGAAACGTTCATCGCTGCAACAGTTCGAACTTATTTAAATCAACACTATTTCAAGACATACAGAGGGAGTATATACTTAAAAAGTAATACTCGTCGTCGCATTTAGTGGTTGCAAAATAAATGTGATCATATTTACTAGCACTCGTCCATTCGGTGGAGCCGCTTTTGACTGTCTGAATGAACCAGTATTTGGGACCATGCATAGCGCAGTACAAAATGGTGTCGTGATTACAATGAGGACACGGAAAGATATTCGTCGATACATCTCCATCCAAGCTTACCAGCTGCGCTCTTCCATCGGAGGAATAAGCTAATAACCAGCGACGACCGGCACAGTTAGCTGCCGTGGTTGAACGAGTAGAGAGATGCACGTAGGCATTTATCTTGCCCCTAGGTTCGACGGTCGACGTGTACTTTCCATCAGTATTGTTGCGAACAATGTTGAAGAGACAGGATTGCAAATCTTCGTTGTTCAGAAGGAACAACACTGAAACAAAAACGATAGTGCTTTGCTCCACTATTATGCCAACATACCTTCGATATGCAGTATCGATTCGTTCTTCTCAACGATTCTGGGCGCAGCAATAACCGTTGAATTGGTCTCCGTGAAATTACATTCCTTCGTATAGTAAATAAAATTTTTGAAAACGTAGTTCCATTTTCCATCGCGCAGATAACGAACATTGAAGTCGCGATTGTCACCTTCATACTTGAAGTAGAAAAAGAATGGTTGCCAACCCTTAAAAAAAACCGTTTGTTTGTCTAAAAAAACAGATTGAAATGAACCCGCCAATTTTTGAGTTGATAAGTAACTTACAGCTTTCCTTGATAAAAATTAGGGGATAACGTTCGTCCTTATATGCAATTTTAGTTTCCATTAACCGAGCTCCTTGACACGATAATTCACGATCACTTGGTAATGAAAAAGAAGTAACTGAAACATTATAATCACATAAAACGTCGGCGACGACTGTTGCAAATAATTTTATACAACCTAACAAAACTTTTTTTTACAAAAATACAATGGGTAAAAAGAAGTTTGCTATGCGAGTATGTGGGTCATTTCAAAGTCGATATACAAAAAATATAAATGCCGTGACTTCAAAAAACTTGAGTATGATTGAATATGCAATTCTAAGAAACCCCGTAGTAATTGGTTCAGACATGTGCGTAATCAACGAAGCGTGTCTATCTTTATTTAACAAATGGACTGACTCAATGAAGAATTTTCATGGATCATGGAACCTGTCATCTACCGTACTAAAATTTGGCGCCACTAAAAAAACTTTTTGACAAAACTTGTATTTTTTGTGCCTAAAAAAAATTATTTCCCACGTATTCTAAATTTTAACATTGAAATTGACATCAAGATTTTTTTCAAAGAAAATTGACATTATTAAGTTGTCCCCGCGGGAAGGTCCCCAGACCCCCATCCCCGTCAGATCCCGCGGCGGGATTCCCGCCCCCGACGAGGGTAAAATTCCCCGACCCCGACGAAACCTGCCTTTAACATTAAACAAAATTTGGCGTCAAACGCGTAAAATCGTTCAAAAACAACACGAATAGGTAAAAACAGCGCAAAATAAATATGAAAAATGTGTTCAAAATAAGTCTCCTTTTTCGTTTTAATGCTAATTAGTATCTTTTTGACACCATTTTTTTCGATTTTTTTCTAGCGAGTTGTTTAAGTGGGGAGCGATTTCCCCCGGCCCCAACTACCTATGCCTCTGACTGCCCTCGTCCCCGACCCGGTTCGAGGGGGGGGGGGGTTTCCCGACTGTACTCCGGGTTTCCACAGTAGCGTTAATACTAATAACACTACGACAAACGTATGTAACTTAATAAATACAACTTACGAGGTTCTGACAAGTTTTGGAAATGTCGGTAAGCAACCATGTACGTCTGGAGTGAATTGGAGATCGGCCGCAGAGCAAACTCCGATTTCTCGATAGACCGATATGACTGACCGTAATTTGATGTTTCGCCGTCTTCTACAGTGCACAGTCGTTCGCCGTCGTTCTTCTGAATTGTTTTTGAAAGACGAATTTTTTGAGAGTCATTTGTAACTCTACAAGGCATATCAACAAATATTTTACGTTTATCTTTTAGATGCTTACATATTTTGTTCGAGTACAATTTCGACTACTTCTCGACTGCACGACTCCCACTAAAAATGATGTAAAAGGCAAAGAAAATTTTCTTAAAGCACTCACATTACTAGCATAAATAGAGTCGTTTTTCTTGTCGAATCCACAAGTGGCCGCATTTGATTTGCAATAAAAATTAACTATTTTCTTTGTGGTATAGTCACAGTAGCTCAAATGTGTTTTTTCTTTTTTGTAAATACTACGCAAAAGAAAATGATCATAGGGCCTGAGTATATCTAAATACGAAAAAAACTCAATTTTAAATAAAAGCAAATTTATTTGTAAGGTGAAGGGAGCTGCACAGGCATTTTACACCTTCCAATGTTTTGTGCCATAGTTGTAGGCACCTATGGGGAGGGTCCAAATATCCATGTCAAAAATTTTCTAGATGCCGGATTCTGGATCTACGGCTTCTGGAAGTTTCCGACGTCAAATTTTCAAAATGCTTCAAAAATTCTGATTTTTGGCATACAGAGGTATCTTGGCACGAGAAATCGACCGACATTTTTGGAAAACCATGTTTTCTGGTTTTCCCGCCTATTTTTCTCAATTGCTTGGCTCCAGCATCCGTATTTTACACGATGCGGCCATTTTCACAGTGAATTCTAGTAGTACATATTGTTATCTCTCGCAAGAAGTCAAAGAAAAAAAAATTATTTCCATCATTATTTTTTGTATCGAGTTTTTTTGATTTGCGTCTCTGTCGACTCGATAGAGACGTGACGTAAATCTGTGCGCTTTTGCACCCGTTTTTGCTCGAGTTGGCGGCATAAAAAAATTCGAAACAAAAATTAATGACGGAAATAAATTTTTTCTTTGACTTCTTGCGAGAGATAACAATATGTACTACTAGAATTCACTGTGAAAACGGCCGTATCGTGTAAAATACGGATGCTGGAGCCAAGCAACGGAGAAAAATAGGCGGGAAAACCAGAAAACATCGTTTTTCAAAAAAGTCGGTCGATTTCTTGTGCCAAGATACCTCTGACAGTGTTGTCGGGTTACCCGACCCGACCCGAACCCGACCCGAAAATCCCGGGTTTCGGGTCGGGTTACCCGAATTTTTCGGGTTCAGGTTCGGGTTCGGGTCGGGTTCCTCTGTATGCCAAAAATCAGAATTTTTGAAGCATTATGAAAATTTGACGTCGGAAACTTCCAGAAGCCGTAGCTCCAGAATCCTGCATATAGAAAATTTTTAATATGGGTATTTGGACCTTTCCCATAGGTGCCTACAACTATGGCACAAAACATCGAAAGGTGTAAAATGCCTGTGAAAACTTTTGAGCGTTATTCAAAGTTTGGTTTTTGATCAGTAAACTTACCGGCATTAGTACTATATCTTCCGGCACTCATATCCGGTTCCAGACCTTCCATTGTTACATTTGTTTTGAACAACTCCTGATCCGTGCGACTGTACAATAAATTGTGCCACATTAGGACTTCTTCTAAAAGTGATTACGCCGCACAGTAAAACCAAACTTCATCAAGAGAAAATACTCACTGGTAGTTACGTGGCCGGTAAGATTCAAAGTTAAGAACGTGATCATGTTATTTTCGTCCGTGTAGATTACACGTAGCTCGAACCCTGACTTTGCGAAATAAGGCTGCATACCCACCTTTTTGGCTCTGCACCAATCATGCGGCAGCTCGCTTGCGTACAGAACGCGATCGTAGAGGTAAATTTTACAGTCACCGAGAAGATCAACTTGAAAGACATCTGCAACGCACCCAGGAAGTAACCGCTGTGACCCAAAGAACTGAACTTACCCTTGTCCATCATGTTGAACTTTGCGTCAACTGTGGGGATCGCCAGAAGCACGACCGCGACGACAGCTACTGCAGCAATTGCTGCGCGGGAGGGGCAAACCAATCCGCGGAACATTTTGCGTACGACTGACAGCATCGCTGTCGGCGCGATATGATGACACAAACCGTATGCAAAACTAACTTTATTGAAATTTGTTTTTTGCGTTCGCACATGAGAAAAATGAAAATGGTTCACATTTTTTACCTTTGCTTGTTGAAATGCTTATATTTACATGCTTGCACGATTGGCACGTCTGAACCAAGGCTTTGCATTCCGGTTATATAACGAAGCGGAACGGAATGACGAATAACCGGGTCGGTTATTCGGTTATTTTCATTTCCCGAAAATAACCGGGTTATGCGGCCCGGTTATTTTCCTCGATTTAAAATAACCGGGTTATACGGCGGTTATTTTCGACTTTTTTAAGCGTCCCCCTAAATTATGAACCGCATAAAAAACGTAAAATAAGCGTGCAAATTTGGACCAAAAAGGGGGACATTCGACTGAAAATGAAAAAAATGACCCGGTTATTTTCAAATTTTTATGCAACCTGTCCAAAACTGAGACGGTTATTTTCTTTGACTTTATTCTAACTTCATATCCTCAAGGTGTTGCAAATCGTGTACTTTACACGCACGCACGACACGAAGCTATTAGGCGACGTCGTGTCGTGTAGCTTTGAATTTGCCTACACGACACGATCGTCGTGTGCTACACGCAAGGTGTTGCATTCTGTTTGTTTTAGGCAAGCAAGCAAGCAAAGCTCGTAGGCAACATGTGTCGTGCCTATTTTGATTTTACGTAGGCAAACATCCTGCCTATCGACACAGGTTAGGCAGCTGCTAAATACACAGGTGTTTAGTTAACGACACATCTGCTTGCTCTTCTCAAAAATTAGCATGCGCAAGCAAGCAGGCGCTTGCATTTCTCACATTATTCTCCAAAGTTGGAAATTTGACTAGAAAAACTGCTTGCAGAATCGAACTTTTTTCCCTGTAAACTCCTTTTGTTTCATTCTATGTCTTACTGTTCATTATTTTCCCAAAATCTCGCACACAGGTTGTGTCGAAAGCACATTCTAATTTTTGAAAAGAGCAAGCAGATGTGTCGTTATCTAAGCACCTGCTTAGCAATCCATCGTTCCCTGACCGTTGGCAAGCAGGTTGTGTGCATTCAAATTTTTGTAGCAAATTATGCAAGCAGCGATGTTTAGAACAGCTCATTGCACATGTTTATTCGAAATTTCAAATTGTCCGCACACAGAATGCAACACCTTGGCTACACGACGTCGCCTCGTGCGATCGTGTAGCTGTTACACGACACGACACGGCATGCCGCTTTTCGACAGCCAAATTATGTAAAATTTTACAATTTTTTACTTCTTTTTTTTATTGTATAGAAAAATGTTCCACGTGTTATCATTCTGATCGAAGTTTTGCCTTGAAACTTTCCTAAACGTCGTGTCGTGTAGCTCGCCTCGTGTCGTCGTGTAGCTTTCAAACCTACACGACAGGCGACGTCGTGTAGTACACGACATCGCCTCCTACACGACATCAAAATCTTACACGAGTTCAAATTAACATTTTTGCGCTACACAAAATGCAACACCTTGCATATCCTACCCGCACTCGCATGAGAATCATAACGGAATCATAACGGAATTATAAGGCTTTGCGCGCTAATGTGTTTTATTGTGATTCATTCGCACGCATGTAATTCATTGTGATCCGCAGCTCTAATTTAGTAATTGTTTTTTGCTGAATTTTGAATGCGAATAAAGGGGAAAATAGCTTAGATTTTTTTGCACTTCATTGTGATTCTTCATTTTCATTGTGCGTCTCATTTGATTCTAGCCGCCTTATAATTCCGTTATGATTCTCATGCGAGTGCGGGTACCCGGTTATTTTTTGCGATATAAGCGGCCGGCGATCAAGGTGTTGCATTCTGTTTGTTTTAGGCAAGCAAGCAAGCAAAGCTCGTAGGCAACATGTGTCGTGCCTATTTTGATTTTACGTAGGCAAACATCCTGCCTATCGACACAGGTTGTTAGGCAGCTGCTAAATACACAGGTGTTTAGTTAACGACACATCTGCTTGCTCTTCTCAAAAATTAGCATGCGCGAGCAAGCAGGAGCTTGCATTTCTCACATTATTCTCCAAAGTTGGAAATTTGACTAGAAAAACTGCTTGCAGAATCGAACTTTTTTCCCTGTAAACTCCTTTTGTTTCATTCTATGTCTTACTGTTCATTATTTTCCCAAATTCTCGCACACAGGTTGTGTCGAAAGCACATGCCAATTTTTGAGAAGAGCAAGCAGATGTGTCGTTATCTAAGCACCTGCTTAGCAATCCATCGTTCCCTGACCGTTGGCAAGCAGGTTGTGTGCATTCAAATTTTTGTAGCAAACTATGCAAGCAGCGATGTTTAGAACAGCTCATTGCACATGTTTATTCGAAATTTCAAATTGTCCGCACACAGAATGCAACACCTTGCCGGCGATATCTGACCGTATAACGTCGGTTATTTTGCAAATTTGCATTTAAACGGCATTTAAGCGACAAAAAATTTAACCGGAATGCAAAGCCTTGGTCTGAACGCGAGCAGAGCGGATGATTCGAAAACGAGCGTTCAACGTAACTTCTGCTCATCCCCAAAGTTGAGTCGATCGACTTGAGCGTGTAACCCGCTCGAAAAAAAGCGAACGCTCGAAAAAAAGTTGAACCGCCGCTCTCGAGAACGGCCATTCTCGCTTATATACGCCCAGCTCTGAAAATTACCTCAAATGAATGTTTTTGCAATAAAAAAATGATTAGTGCAAAAACATTCCACCCCCTCATTTTGTGCAAAAACCTTGATTCCGACTCGTGAGCGGGCGCTCGAGAGAGCGGCCGTTATTCAAATTCATCGACAAGGGCTTCCCATATAGATGTAACAAGCTATCATTATGAAGTTTGGATAAAAAGCAGTTTTGGTCATGCTAAGACTCCGTGCCAAAGGAAAATTGCGGAACTATAAGCAAAATTTACTAAAAAATTTTTCAATTTGTTGAAAAATATGAGTTGAAAAGGTAAAAATACACGTTGTTATTCATAATGGGGGAGGATTCCTCAAAATGAGCAAGTTTTTGGTTCATTTTTGCGATTGACACCCTTGAGTTCCGTTCCTTTTGTGCTCAAGTGATGTTGCAAGATCAAGTCCTATTCTTCAGTCTTACGCGGGATAAAGAAGAAATTACCATAGCTCCTCGATTAACATGATGACGGTAGACGTCAGTAGCTTGGCCCGGCGGCAGTGTGAGGGCTTTCCTCCATTTGGACTGCAATCGCATCACCCACCCACCCGCCCCCCCCCCCCTTTTATGGCAAGCAGAGAAACGAAGACTGGAATGTCTGGTGCACACAGTAAAACCAAGAGACGAAGGCAACAGGTCAGGAAGAGCCGTAAGTACACGGATGATACTGCCAAGTGCTCCGTTGATATTCAGCAGAAAACCAGTGAAGATCAGGGAAACAAAAAACTTGTCGTCGGAGATGCTAAATTTCAGCGGTCTTCTGTGACTTCGTCTAAAACTCAGAAATCTACACCTCTCGTAAGTTTCTTTGTAAACAAAATTTTTCATTTTTTTTCGCTCCAGGAACCAAACAGCACAAAGGCTCAGGCGTGCCACAACTGGCTGAACGATGTCTACGGCACCGGACTCCGAGGCATCCGAAAAGAGTTCATAACGACTGTGAAGCCCTACGTGCCCCCAGGCACGAAAGATGACTGGCAGGAGAACGAGGCGTTAAACCGCTACGATGACGTCATGTGCCTCGACAAGACCAGGGTGAAGTTGACGGGCAAGAATCCGGACGACGTCAACTACGTTCACGCTAACTTTGTTGAAGTCAGCTCGGATCTGGTGTACATCTGCACGCAGGGTCCTATG
>OZ017767.1:304626-321333 GCA_963969345.1 Turbatrix aceti | reverse complement strand
ACAGACAGTGAGAGCGATCGTAGCACAATAAGGTGTGGGGTTCCGCTAAGCTTGCACAGGAGCAGACGCACCTGTGTCCTAAGCAAATCGTTTTCGCGACAGGGGCACAATTTCGTTCCACAGACCGCCGTCGTTTGTACAAAAACTTGCGTGCACAACATTGTGTCCACCAAACGCCTGGGATCACATCGCTTATCCAGTAAAAAAATTCACAAAGTCGTTTGGTTGCATTGCGCCCTCCTCTAATTGTAAACTTTGATCGCTTAGGTACATGAATGTGGCCTAGCTTGGACGCACCATGAAGTGTGGTGAACGACACCGCATGGAAAATGCCACATTTTTTGTGTCCCACTGAATGCGATCGCTGTGTCTGTCCGTGCTGAGCAACAAAATGCAATATCTTGGCTTACGCAAAAAGCTTGTAACATCATGCCTCTGCTTATGCAATTGACTTTCAAAAACTAGTCTCCATCCACAAGCTTTCGCAAGGGCGGAAAAATGATGCGCGGAGACAGCTTTTGCCCCCGTGCTTACGCAAAAAAATTTGATTTACGATACGCGAAGACTGCTCTTGTCCACCTGCATATGCAAAAAGCTTGTAGCGCCAAGCGTAATCATCAGCATTGCATTATTCGAAGAGACGCAGAGAAAAAGAACCTATGCACACACGGTGTAAAAGGGTTGGGGGACGTTTTGGGAAGTTAATCCGCAGCAGCACTGCGGTCAGCAGCGAGTGAAGGTGGTAGCTTTAATAGAATAAAGCTCTTTGCGCAGTTGATTTTCGAGCGACACAGAAGATTACTACCACGCGTACTAAAATGGCGTTTTGGCAGCAAAAAGTAAGGGGAAGGTCTGGCTGCCCAATGTCAGTCGCTACTGCAGTAAAAAGGAGTTTATTGCAAAGAAGTAATGATCTGCAAACAAGTCGCCGTAGTCTAGAGTGTCCGTATGTGGTTGTTATGCGTACTTCTTTTACCGTTTTGTGACCCCGGTTCAATTCTGTACGCGTTCAATTTTTTTTTATGTTTTCTCCGTATAACAAAAAAATTGGCAATGTCAAAAATATTAGTTTTTTTTTGCATGGATCGTGAATTAAAATAAAAATGAAAAATGTTGGTATAAAGGCGGATATTTTTGAACAGTTATTATAAAAATTTTGTCAAAACGAATTACGCGGTTTGTAGCCTGCCAAAAGTTAACTCGGAAAAACCTAACACGTGAATTGTGGCATGATTTTGAGTGTAAACTAGATCACTTGAATGGTAAAATTGATCACTTGAATGGCCCCTGAGGGGTGTTTTAACTTTAAATAAAAATTAAAAACCTTGTTGTCAAAAAAAATAACACGTCGGCATGGAATTGACACCTGGGCAAAAAGATGGAGCAACTAGAAGCTGCGGTGCACACCCACTGAACTATACATGTTGCATTTACTGCCTTCTACGGTCATTCATAAATTTAGAGTCGAATCTGACTAACGACGGCGAAGGTTAACAGCGGTGACAATTCTGATGTCAGTTTGATCATTAATTCTTTCTGAAAATTGTATTCGACTCAGAATTCAAAGAACTTTCTACTGACGTCACAAGCATATCAAAAAATTATGCATTTCAAAAATTAGTGGAAAAAAGTTGGTAAAGTATGCGCAAACACTGCTTTTGTCCCCGTGCTTACGCCAAGGTTTTGTTTCTGTGGCACAGACAGTGAGAGCGATCGTAGCACAATAAGGTGTGGGGTTCCGCTAAGCTTGCACAGGAGCAGACGCACCTGTGTCCTAAGCAAATCGTTTTCGCGACAGGGGCACAATTTCGTTCCACAGACCGCCGTCGTTTGTACAAAAACTTGCGTGCACAACATTGTGTCCACCAAACGCCTGGGATCACATCGCTTATCCAGTAAAAAAATTCACAAAGTCGTTTGGTTGCATTGCGCCCTCCTCTAATTGTAAACTTTGATCGCTTAGGTACATGAATGTGGCCTAGCTTGGACGCACCATGAAGTGTGGTGAACGACACCGCATGGAAAATGCCACATTTTTTGTGTCCCACTGAATGCGATCGCTGTGTCTGTCCGTGCTGAGCAACAAAATGCAATATCTTGGCTTACGCAAAAAGCTTGTAACATCATGCCTCTGCTTATGCAATTGACTTTCAAAAACTAGTCTCCATCCACAAGCTTTCGCAAGGGCGGAAAAATGATGCGCGGAGACAGCTTTTGCCCCCGTGCTTACGCAAAAAAATTTGATTTACGATACGCGAAGACTGCTCTTGTCCACCTGCATATGCAAAAAGCTTGTAGCGCCAAGCGTAATCATCAGCATTGCATTATTCGAAGAGACGCAGAGAAAAAGAACCTATGCACACACGGTGTAAAAGGGTTGGGGGACGTTTTGGGAAGTTAATCCGCAGCAGCACTGCGGTCAGCAGCGAGTGAAGGTGGTAGCTTTAATAGAATAAAGCTCTTTGCGCAGTTGATTTTCGAGCGACACAGAAGATTACTACCACGCGTACTAAAATGGCGTTTTGGCAGCAAAAAGTAAGGGGAAGGTCTGGCTGCCCAATGTCAGTCGCTACTGCAGTAAAAAGGAGTTTATTGCAAAGAAGTAATGATCTGCAAACAAGTCGCCGTAGTCTAGAGTGTCCGTATGTGGTTGTTATGCGTACTTCTTTTACCGTTTTGTGACCCCGGTTCAATTCTGTACGCGTTCAATTTTTTTTTATGTTTTCTCCGTATAACAAAAAATTGGCAATGTCAAAAATATTAGTTTTTTTTTGCATGGATCGTGAATTAAAATAAAAATGAAAAATGTTGGTATAAAGGCGGATATTTTTGAACAGTTATTATAAAAATTTTGTCAAAACGAATTACGCGGTTTGTAGCCTGCCAAAAGTTAACTCGGAAAAACCTAACACGTGAATTGTGGCATGATTTTGAGTGTAAACTAGATCACTTGAATGGTAAAATTGATCACTTGAATGGCCCCTGAGGGGTGTTTTAACTTTAAATAAAAATTAAAAACCTTGTTGTCAAAAAAAATAACACGTCGGCATGGAATTGACACCTGGGCAAAAAGATGGAGCAACTAGAAGCTGCGGTGCACACCCACTGAACTATACATGTTGCATTTACTGCCTTTTACGGTCATTCATAAATTTAGAGTCGAATCTGACTAACGACGGCGAAGGTTAACAGCGGTGACAATTCTGATGTCAGTTTGATCATTAATTCTTTCTGAAAATTGTATTCGACTCAGAATTCAAAGAACTTTCTACTGACGTCACAAGCATATCAAAAAATTATGCATTTCAAAAATTAGTGGAAAAAAGTTGGTAAAGTATGCGCAAACACTGCTTTTGTCCCCGTGCTTACGCCAAGGTTTTGTTTCTGTGGCACAGACAGTGAGAGCGATCGTAGCACAATAAGGTGTGGGGTTCCGCTAAGCTTGCACAGGAGCAGACGCACCTGTGTCCTAAGCAAATCGTTTTCGCGACAGGGGCACAATTTCGTTCCACAGACCGCCGTCGTTTGTACAAAAACTTGCGTGCACAACATTGTGTCCACCAAACGCCTGGGATCACATCGCTTATCCAGTAAAAAAATTCACAAAGTCGTTTGGTTGCATTGCGCCCTCCTCTAATTGTAAACTTTGATCGCTTAGGTACATGAATGTGGCCTAGCTTGGACGCACCATGAAGTGTGGTGAACGACACCGCATGGAAAATGCCACATTTTTTGTGTCCCACTGAATGCGATCGCTGTGTCTGTCCGTGCTGAGCAACAAAATGCAATATCTTGGCTTACGCAAAAAGCTTGTAACATCATGCCTCTGCTTATGCAATTGACTTTCAAAAACTAGTCTCCATCCACAAGCTTTCGCAAGGGCGGAAAAATGATGCGCGGAGACAGCTTTTGCCCCCGTGCTTACGCAAAAAAATTTGATTTACGATACGCGAAGACTGCTCTTGTCCACCTGCATATGCAAAAAGCTTGTAGCGCCAAGCGTAATCATCAGCATTGCATTATTCGAAGAGACGCAGAGAAAAAGAACCTATGCACACACGGTGTAAAAGGGTTGGGGGACGTTTTGGGAAGTTAATCCGCAGCAGCACTGCGGTCAGCAGCGAGTGAAGGTGGTAGCTTTAATAGAATAAAGCTCTTTGCGCAGTTGATTTTCGAGCGACACAGAAGATTACTACCACGCGTACTAAAATGGCGTTTTGGCAGCAAAAAGTAAGGGGAAGGTCTGGCTGCCCAATGTCAGTCGCTACTGCAGTAAAAAGGAGTTTATTGCAAAGAAGTAATGATCTGCAAACAAGTCGCCGTAGTCTAGAGTGTCCGTATGTGGTTGTTATGCGTACTTCTTTTACCGTTTTGTGACCCCGGTTCAATTCTGTACGCGTTCAATTTTTTTTTATGTTTTCTCCGTATAACAAAAAATTGGCAATGTCAAAAATATTAGTTTTTTTTTGCATGGATCGTGAATTAAAATAAAAATGAAAAATGTTGGTATAAAGGCGGATATTTTTGAACAGTTATTATAAAAATTTTGTCAAAACGAATTACGCGGTTTGTAGCCTGCCAAAAGTTAACTCGGAAAAACCTAACACGTGAATTGTGGCATGATTTTGAGTGTAAACTAGATCACTTGAATGGTAAAATTGATCACTTGAATGGCCCCTGAGGGGTGTTTTAACTTTAAATAAAAATTAAAAACCTTGTTGTCAAAAAAAATAACACGTCGGCATGGAATTGACACCTGGGCAAAAAGATGGAGCAACTAGAAGCTGCGGTGCACACCCACTGAACTATACATGTTGCATTTACTGCCTTTTACGGTCATTCATAAATTTAGAGTCGAATCTGACTAACGACGGCGAAGGTTAACAGCGGTGACAATTCTGATGTCAGTTTGATCATTAATTCTTTCTGAAAATTGTATTCGACTCAGAATTCAAAGAACTTTCTACTGACGTCACAAGCATATCAAAAAATTATGCATTTCAAAAATTAGTGGAAAAAAGTTGGTAAAGTATGCGCAAACACTGCTTTTGTCCCCGTGCTTACGCCAAGGTTTTGTTTCTGTGGCACAGACAGTGAGAGCGATCGTAGCACAATAAGGTGTGGGGTTCCGCTAAGCTTGCACAGGAGCAGACGCACCTGTGTCCTAAGCAAATCGTTTTCGCGACAGGGGCACAATTTCGTTCCACAGACCGCCGTCGTTTGTACAAAAACTTGCGTGCACAACATTGTGTCCACCAAACGCCTGGGATCACATCGCTTATCCAGTAAAAAAATTCACAAAGTCGTTTGGTTGCATTGCGCCCTCCTCTAATTGTAAACTTTGATCGCTTAGGTACATGAATGTGGCCTAGCTTGGACGCACCATGAAGTGTGGTGAACGACACCGCATGGAAAATGCCACATTTTTTGTGTCCCACTGAATGCGATCGCTGTGTCTGTCCGTGCTGAGCAACAAAATGCAATATCTTGGCTTACGCAAAAAGCTTGTAACATCATGCCTCTGCTTATGCAATTGACTTTCAAAAACTAGTCTCCATCCACAAGCTTTCGCAAGGGCGGAAAAATGATGCGCGGAGACAGCTTTTGCCCCCGTGCTTACGCAAAAAAATTTGATTTACGATACGCGAAGACTGCTCTTGTCCACCTGCATATGCAAAAAGCTTGTAGCGCCAAGCGTAATCATCAGCATTGCATTATTCGAAGAGACGCAGAGAAAAAGAACCTATGCACACACGGTGTAAAAGGGTTGGGGGACGTTTTGGGAAGTTAATCCGCAGCAGCACTGCGGTCAGCAGCGAGTGAAGGTGGTAGCTTTAATAGAATAAAGCTCTTTGCGCAGTTGATTTTCGAGCGACACAGAAGATTACTACCACGCGTACTAAAATGGCGTTTTGGCAGCAAAAAGTAAGGGGAAGGTCTGGCTGCCCAATGTCAGTCGCTACTGCAGTAAAAAGGAGTTTATTGCAAAGAAGTAATGATCTGCAAACAAGTCGCCGTAGTCTAGAGTGTCCGTATGTGGTTGTTATGCGTACTTCTTTTACCGTTTTGTGACCCCGGTTCAATTCTGTACGCGTTCAATTTTTTTTTATGTTTTCTCCGTATAACAAAAAATTGGCAATGTCAAAAATATTAGTTTTTTTTTGCATGGATCGTGAATTAAAATAAAAATGAAAAATGTTGGTATAAAGGCGGATATTTTTGAACAGTTATTATAAAAATTTTGTCAAAACGAATTACGCGGTTTGTAGCCTGCCAAAAGTTAACTCGGAAAAACCTAACACGTGAATTGTGGCATGATTTTGAGTGTAAACTAGATCACTTGAATGGTAAAATTGATCACTTGAATGGCCCCTGAGGGGTGTTTTAACTTTAAATAAAAATTAAAAACCTTGTTGTCAAAAAAAATAACACGTCGGCATGGAATTGACACCTGGGCAAAAAGATGGAGCAACTAGAAGCTGCGGTGCACACCCACTGAACTATACATGTTGCATTTACTGCCTTTTACGGTCATTCATAAATTTAGAGTCGAATCTGACTAACGACGGCGAAGGTTAACAGCGGTGACAATTCTGATGTCAGTTTGATCATTAATTCTTTCTGAAAATTGTATTCGACTCAGAATTCAAAGAACTTTCTACTGACGTCACAAGCATATCAAAAAATTATGCATTTCAAAAATTAGTGGAAAAAAGTTGGTAAAGTATGCGCAAACACTGCTTTTGTCCCCGTGCTTACGCCAAGGTTTTGTTTCTGTGGCACAGACAGTGAGAGCGATCGTAGCACAATAAGGTGTGGGGTTCCGCTAAGCTTGCACAGGAGCAGACGCACCTGTGTCCTAAGCAAATCGTTTTCGCGACAGGGGCACAATTTCGTTCCACAGACCGCCGTCGTTTGTACAAAAACTTGCGTGCACAACATTGTGTCCACCAAACGCCTGGGATCACATCGCTTATCCAGTAAAAAAATTCACAAAGTCGTTTGGTTGCATTGCGCCCTCCTCTAATTGTAAACTTTGATCGCTTAGGTACATGAATGTGGCCTAGCTTGGACGCACCATGAAGTGTGGTGAACGACACCGCATGGAAAATGCCACATTTTTTGTGTCCCACTGAATGCGATCGCTGTGTCTGTCCGTGCTGAGCAACAAAATGCAATATCTTGGCTTACGCAAAAAGCTTGTAACACCATGCCTCTGCTTATGCAATTGACTTTCAAAAACTAGTCTCCATCCACAAGCTTTCGCAAGGGCGGAAAAATGATGCGCGGAGACAGCTTTTGCCCCCGTGCTTACGCAAAAAAATTTGATTTACGATACGCGAAGACTGCTCTTGTCCACCTGCATATGCAAAAAGCTTGTAGCGCCAAGCGTAATCATCAGCATTGCATTATTCGAAGAGACGCAGAGAAAAAGAACCTATGCACACACGGTGTAAAAGGGTTGGGGGACGTTTTGGGAAGTTAATCCGCAGCAGCACTGCGGTCAGCAGCGAGTGAAGGTGGTAGCTTTAATAGAATAAAGCTCTTTGCGCAGTTGATTTTCGAGCGACACAGAAGATTACTACCACGCGTACTAAAATGGCGTTTTGGCAGCAAAAAGTAAGGGGAAGGTCTGGCTGCCCAATGTCAGTCGCTACTGCAGTAAAAAGGAGTTTATTGCAAAGAAGTAATGATCTGCAAACAAGTCGCCGTAGTCTAGAGTGTCCGTATGTGGTTGTTATGCGTACTTCTTTTACCGTTTTGTGACCCCGGTTCAATTCTGTACGCGTTCAATTTTTTTTTATGTTTTCTCCGTATAACAAAAAATTGGCAATGTCAAAAATATTAGTTTTTTTTTGCATGGATCGTGAATTAAAATAAAAATGAAAAATGTTGGTATAAAGGCGGATATTTTTGAACAGTTATTATAAAAATTTTGTCAAAACGAATTACGCGGTTTGTAGCCTGCCAAAAGTTAACTCGGAAAAACCTAACACGTGAATTGTGGCATGATTTTGAGTGTAAACTAGATCACTTGAATGGTAAAATTGATCACTTGAATGGCCCCTGAGGGGTGTTTTAACTTTAAATAAAAATTAAAAACCTTGTTGTCAAAAAAAATAACACGTCGGCATGGAATTGACACCTGGGCAAAAAGATGGAGCAACTAGAAGCTGCGGTGCACACCCACTGAACTATACATGTTGCATTTACTGCCTTTTACGGTCATTCATAAATTTAGAGTCGAATCTGACTAACGACGGCGAAGGTTAACAGCGGTGACAATTCTGATGTCAGTTTGATCATTAATTCTTTCTGAAAATTGTATTCGACTCAGAATTCAAAGAACTTTCTACTGACGTCACAAGCATATCAAAAAATTATGCATTTCAAAAATTAGTGGAAAAAAGTTGGTAAAGTATGCGCAAACACTGCTTTTGTCCCCGTGCTTACGCCAAGGTTTTGTTTCTGTGGCACAGACAGTGAGAGCGATCGTAGCACAATAAGGTGTGGGGTTCCGCTAAGCTTGCACAGGAGCAGACGCACCTGTGTCCTAAGCAAATCGTTTTCGCGACAGGGGCACAATTTCGTTCCACAGACCGCCGTCGTTTGTACAAAAACTTGCGTGCACAACATTGTGTCCACCAAACGCCTGGGATCACATCGCTTATCCAGTAAAAAAATTCACAAAGTCGTTTGGTTGCATTGCGCCCTCCTCTAATTGTAAACTTTGATCGCTTAGGTACATGAATGTGGCCTAGCTTGGACGCACCATGAAGTGTGGTGAACGACACCGCATGGAAAATGCCACATTTTTTGTGTCCCACTGAATGCGATCGCTGTGTCTGTCCGTGCTGAGCAACAAAATGCAATATCTTGGCTTACGCAAAAAGCTTGTAACACCATGCCTCTGCTTATGCAATTGACTTTCAAAAACTAGTCTCCATCCACAAGCTTTCGCAAGGGCGGAAAAATGATGCGCGGAGACAGCTTTTGCCCCCGTGCTTACGCAAAAAAATTTGATTTACGATACGCGAAGACTGCTCTTGTCCACCTGCATATGCAAAAAGCTTGTAGCGCCAAGCGTAATCATCAGCATTGCATTATTCGAAGAGACGCAGAGAAAAAGAACCTATGCACACACGGTGTAAAAGGGTTGGGGGACGTTTTGGGAAGTTAATCCGCAGCAGCACTGCGGTCAGCAGCGAGTGAAGGTGGTAGCTTTAATAGAATAAAGCTCTTTGCGCAGTTGATTTTCGAGCGACACAGAAGATTACTACCACGCGTACTAAAATGGCGTTTTGGCAGCAAAAAGTAAGGGGAAGGTCTGGCTGCCCAATGTCAGTCGCTACTGCAGTAAAAAGGAGTTTATTGCAAAGAAGTAATGATCTGCAAACAAGTCGCCGTAGTCTAGAGTGTCCGTATGTGGTTGTTATGCGTACTTCTTTTACCGTTTTGTGACCCCGGTTCAATTCTGTACGCGTTCAATTTTTTTTTATGTTTTCTCCGTATAACAAAAAATTGGCAATGTCAAAAATATTAGTTTTTTTTTGCATGGATCGTGAATTAAAATAAAAATGAAAAATGTTGGTATAAAGGCGGATATTTTTGAACAGTTATTATAAAAATTTTGTCAAAACGAATTACGCGGTTTGTAGCCTGCCAAAAGTTAACTCGGAAAAACCTAACACGTGAATTGTGGCATGATTTTGAGTGTAAACTAGATCACTTGAATGGTAAAATTGATCACTTGAATGGCCCCTGAGGGGTGTTTTAACTTTAAATAAAAATTAAAAACCTTGTTGTCAAAAAAAATAACACGTCGGCATGGAATTGACACCTGGGCAAAAAGATGGAGCAACTAGAAGCTGCGGTGCACACCCACTGAACTATACATGTTGCATTTACTGCCTTTTACGGTCATTCATAAATTTAGAGTCGAATCTGACTAACGACGGCGAAGGTTAACAGCGGTGACAATTCTGATGTCAGTTTGATCATTAATTCTTTCTGAAAATTGTATTCGACTCAGAATTCAAAGAACTTTCTACTGACGTCACAAGCATATCAAAAAATTATGCATTTCAAAAATTAGTGGAAAAAAGTTGGTAAAGTATGCGCAAACACTGCTTTTGTCCCCGTGCTTACGCCAAGGTTTTGTTTCTGTGGCACAGACAGTGAGAGCGATCGTAGCACAATAAGGTGTGGGGTTCCGCTAAGCTTGCACAGGAGCAGACGCACCTGTGTCCTAAGCAAATCGTTTTCGCGACAGGGGCACAATTTCGTTCCACAGACCGCCGTCGTTTGTACAAAAACTTGCGTGCACAACATTGTGTCCACCAAACGCCTGGGATCACATCGCTTATCCAGTAAAAAAATTCACAAAGTCGTTTGGTTGCATTGCGCCCTCCTCTAATTGTAAACTTTGATCGCTTAGGTACATGAATGTGGCCTAGCTTGGACGCACCATGAAGTGTGGTGAACGACACCGCATGGAAAATGCCACATTTTTTGTGTCCCACTGAATGCGATCGCTGTGTCTGTCCGTGCTGAGCAACAAAATGCAATATCTTGGCTTACGCAAAAAGCTTGTAACATCATGCCTCTGCTTATGCAATTGACTTTCAAAAACTAGTCTCCATCCACAAGCTTTCGCAAGGGCGGAAAAATGATGCGCGGAGACAGCTTTTGCCCCCGTGCTTACGCAAAAAAATTTGATTTACGATACGCGAAGACTGCTCTTGTCCACCTGCATATGCAAAAAGCTTGTAGCGCCAAGCGTAATCATCAGCATTGCATTATTCGAAGAGACGCAGAGAAAAAGAACCTATGCACACACGGTGTAAAAGGGTTGGGGGACGTTTTGGGAAGTTAATCCGCAGCAGCACTGCGGTCAGCAGCGAGTGAAGGTGGTAGCTTTAATAGAATAAAGCTCTTTGCGCAGTTGATTTTCGAGCGACACAGAAGATTACTACCACGCGTACTAAAATGGCGTTTTGGCAGCAAAAAGTAAGGGGAAGGTCTGGCTGCCCAATGTCAGTCGCTACTGCAGTAAAAAGGAGTTTATTGCAAAGAAGTAATGATCTGCAAACAAGTCGCCGTAGTCTAGAGTGTCCGTATGTGGTTGTTATGCGTACTTCTTTTACCGTTTTGTGACCCCGGTTCAATTCTGTACGCGTTCAATTTTTTTTTATGTTTTCTCCGTATAACAAAAAATTGGCAATGTCAAAAATATTAGTTTTTTTTTGCATGGATCGTGAATTAAAATAAAAATGAAAAATGTTGGTATAAAGGCGGATATTTTTGAACAGTTATTATAAAAATTTTGTCAAAACGAATTACGCGGTTTGTAGCCTGCCAAAAGTTAACTCGGAAAAACCTAACACGTGAATTGTGGCATGATTTTGAGTGTAAACTAGATCACTTGAATGGTAAAATTGATCACTTGAATGGCCCCTGAGGGGTGTTTTAACTTTAAATAAAAATTAAAAACCTTGTTGTCAAAAAAAATAACACGTCGGCATGGAATTGACACCTGGGCAAAAAGATGGAGCAACTAGAAGCTGCGGTGCACACCCACTGAACTATACATGTTGCATTTACTGCCTTTTACGGTCATTCATAAATTTAGAGTCGAATCTGACTAACGACGGCGAAGGTTAACAGCGGTGACAATTCTGATGTCAGTTTGATCATTAATTCTTTCTGAAAATTGTATTCGACTCAGAATTCAAAGAACTTTCTACTGACGTCACAAGCATATCAAAAAATTATGCATTTCAAAAATTAGTGGAAAAAAGTTGGTAAAGTATGCGCAAACACTGCTTTTGTCCCCGTGCTTACGCCAAGGTTTTGTTTCTGTGGCACAGACAGTGAGAGCGATCGTAGCACAATAAGGTGTGGGGTTCCGCTAAGCTTGCACAGGAGCAGACGCACCTGTGTCCTAAGCAAATCGTTTTCGCGACAGGGGCACAATTTCGTTCCACAGACCGCCGTCGTTTGTACAAAAACTTGCGTGCACAACATTGTGTCCACCAAACGCCTGGGATCACATCGCTTATCCAGTAAAAAAATTCACAAAGTCGTTTTGTTGCATTGCGCCCTCCTCTAATTGTAAACTTTGATCGCTTAGGTACATGAATGTGGCCTAGCTTGGACGCACCATGAAGTGTGGTGAACGACACCGCATGGAAAATGCCACATTTTTTGTGTCCCACTGAATGCGATCGCTGTGTCTGTCCGTGCTGAGCAACAAAATGCAATATCTTGGCTTACGCAAAAAGCTTGTAACACCATGCCTCTGCTTATGCAATTGACTTTCAAAAACTAGTCTCCATCCACAAGCTTTCGCAAGGGCGGAAAAATGATGCGCGGAGACAGCTTTTGCCCCCGTGCTTACGCAAAAAAATTTGATTTACGATACGCGAAGACTGCTCTTGTCCACCTGCATATGCAAAAAGCTTGTAGCGCCAAGCGTAATCATCAGCATTGCATTATTCGAAGAGACGCAGAGAAAAAGAACCTATGCACACACGGTGTAAAAGGGTTGGGGGACGTTTTGGGAAGTTAATCCGCAGCAGCACTGCGGTCAGCAGCGAGTGAAGGTGGTAGCTTTAATAGAATAAAGCTCTTTGCGCAGTTGATTTTCGAGCGACACAGAAGATTACTACCACGCGTACTAAAATGGCGTTTTGGCAGCAAAAAGTAAGGGGAAGGTCTGGCTGCCCAATGTCAGTCGCTACTGCAGTAAAAAGGAGTTTATTGCAAAGAAGTAATGATCTGCAAACAAGTCGCCGTAGTCTAGAGTGTCCGTATGTGGTTGTTATGCGTACTTCTTTTACCGTTTTGTGACCCCGGTTCAATTCTGTACGCGTTCAATTTTTTTTTATGTTTTCTCCGTATAACAAAAAATTGGCAATGTCAAAAATATTAGTTTTTTTTTGCATGGATCGTGAATTAAAATAAAAATGAAAAATGTTGGTATAAAGGCGGATATTTTTGAACAGTTATTATAAAAATTTTGTCAAAACGAATTACGCGGTTTGTAGCCTGCCAAAAGTTAACTCGGAAAAACCTAACACGTGAATTGTGGCATGATTTTGAGTGTAAACTAGATCACTTGAATGGTAAAATTGATCACTTGAATGGCCCCTGAGGGGTGTTTTAACTTTAAATAAAAATTAAAAACCTTGTTGTCAAAAAAAATAACACGTCGGCATGGAATTGACACCTGGGCAAAAAGATGGAGCAACTAGAAGCTGCGGTGCACACCCACTGAACTATACATGTTGCATTTACTGCCTTTTACGGTCATTCATAAATTTAGAGTCGAATCTGACTAACGACGGCGAAGGTTAACAGCGGTGACAATTCTGATGTCAGTTTGATCATTAATTCTTTCTGAAAATTGTATTCGACTCAGAATTCAAAGAACTTTCTACTGACGTCACAAGCATATCAAAAAATTATGCATTTCAAAAATTAGTGGAAAAAAGTTGGTAAAGTATGCGCAAACACTGCTTTTGTCCCCGTGCTTACGCCAAGGTTTTGTTTCTGTGGCACAGACAGTGAGAGCGATCGTAGCACAATAAGGTGTGGGGTTCCGCTAAGCTTGCACAGGAGCAGACGCACCTGTGTCCTAAGCAAATCGTTTTCGCGACAGGGGCACAATTTCGTTCCACAGACCGCCGTCGTTTGTACAAAAACTTGCGTGCACAACATTGTGTCCACCAAACGCCTGGGATCACATCGCTTATCCAGTAAAAAAATTCACAAAGTCGTTTGGTTGCATTGCGCCCTCCTCTAATTGTAAACTTTGATCGCTTAGGTACATGAATGTGGCCTAGCTTGGACGCACCATGAAGTGTGGTGAACGACACCGCATGGAAAATGCCACATTTTTTGTGTCCCACTGAATGCGATCGCTGTGTCTGTCCGTGCTGAGCAACAAAATGCAATATCTTGGCTTACGCAAAAAGCTTGTAACATCATGCCTCTGCTTATGCAATTGACTTTCAAAAACTAGTCTCCATCCACAAGCTTTCGCAAGGGCGGAAAAATGATGCGCGGAGACAGCTTTTGCCCCCGTGCTTACGCAAAAAAATTTGATTTACGATACGCGAAGACTGCTCTTGTCCACCTGCATATGCAAAAAGCTTGTAGCGCCAAGCGTAATCATCAGCATTGCATTATTCGAAGAGACGCAGAGAAAAAGAACCTATGCACACACGGTGTAAAAGGGTTGGGGGACGTTTTGGGAAGTTAATCCGCAGCAGCACTGCGGTCAGCAGCGAGTGAAGGTGGTAGCTTTAATAGAATAAAGCTCTTTGCGCAGTTGATTTTCGAGCGACACAGAAGATTACTACCACGCGTACTAAAATGGCGTTTTGGCAGCAAAAAGTAAGGGGAAGGTCTGGCTGCCCAATGTCAGTCGCTACTGCAGTAAAAAGGAGTTTATTGCAAAGAAGTAATGATCTGCAAACAAGTCGCCGTAGTCTAGAGTGTCCGTATGTGGTTGTTATGCGTACTTCTTTTACCGTTTTGTGACCCCGGTTCAATTCTGTACGCGTTCAATTTTTTTTTATGTTTTCTCCGTATAACAAAAAATTGGCAATGTCAAAAATATTAGTTTTTTTTTGCATGGATCGTGAATTAAAATAAAAATGAAAAATGTTGGTATAAAGGCGGATATTTTTGAACAGTTATTATAAAAATTTTGTCAAAACGAATTACGCGGTTTGTAGCCTGCCAAAAGTTAACTCGGAAAAACCTAACACGTGAATTGTGGCATGATTTTGAGTGTAAACTAGATCACTTGAATGGTAAAATTGATCACTTGAATGGCCCCTGAGGGGTGTTTTAACTTTAAATAAAAATTAAAAACCTTGTTGTCAAAAAAAATAACACGTCGGCATGGAATTGACACCTGGGCAAAAAGATGGAGCAACTAGAAGCTGCGGTGCACACCCACTGAACTATACATGTTGCATTTACTGCCTTTTACGGTCATTCATAAATTTAGAGTCGAATCTGACTAACGACGGCGAAGGTTAACAGCGGTGACAATTCTGATGTCAGTTTGATCATTAATTCTTTCTGAAAATTGTATTCGACTCAGAATTCAAAGAACTTTCTACTGACGTCACAAGCATATCAAAAAATTATGCATTTCAAAAATTAGTGGAAAAAAGTTGGTAAAGTATGCGCAAACACTGCTTTTGTCCCCGTGCTTACGCCAAGGTTTTGTTTCTGTGGCACAGACAGTGAGAGCGATCGTAGCACAATAAGGTGTGGGGTTCCGCTAAGCTTGCACAGGAGCAGACGCACCTGTGTCCTAAGCAAATCGTTTTCGCGACAGGGGCACAATTTCGTTCCACAGACCGCCGTCGTTTGTACAAAAACTTGCGTGCACAACATTGTGTCCACCAAACGCCTGGGATCACATCGCTTATCCAGTAAAAAAATTCACAAAGTCGTTTGGTTGCATTGCGCCCTCCTCTAATTGTAAACTTTGATCGCTTAGGTACATGAATGTGGCCTAGCTTGGACGCACCATGAAGTGTGGTGAACGACACCGCATGGAAAATGCCACATTTTTTGTGTCCCACTGAATGCGATCGCTGTGTCTGTCCGTGCTGAGCAACAAAATGCAATATCTTGGCTTACGCAAAAAGCTTGTAACACCATGCCTCTGCTTATGCAATTGACTTTCAAAAACTAGTCTCCATCCACAAGCTTTCGCAAGGGCGGAAAAATGATGCGCGGAGACAGCTTTTGCCCCCGTGCTTACGCAAAAAAATTTGATTTACGATACGCGAAGACTGCTCTTGTCCACCTGCATATGCAAAAAGCTTGTAGCGCCAAGCGTAATCATCAGCATTGCATTATTCGAAGAGACGCAGAGAAAAAGAACCTATGCACACACGGTGTAAAAGGGTTGGGGGACGTTTTGGGAAGTTAATCCGCAGCAGCACTGCGGTCAGCAGCGAGTGAAGGTGGTAGCTTTAATAGAATAAAGCTCTTTGCGCAGTTGATTTTCGAGCGACACAGAAGATTACTACCACGCGTACTAAAATGGCGTTTTGGCAGCAAAAAGTAAGGGGAAGGTCTGGCTGCCCAATGTCAGTCGCTACTGCAGTAAAAAGGAGTTTATTGCAAAGAAGTAATGATCTGCAAACAAGTCGCCGTAGTCTAGAGTGTCCGTATGTGGTTGTTATGCGTACTTCTTTTACCGTTTTGTGACCCCGGTTCAATTCTGTACGCGTTCAATTTTTTTTTATGTTTTCTCCGTATAACAAAAAATTGGCAATGTCAAAAATATTAGTTTTTTTTTGCATGGATCGTGAATTAAAATAAAAATGAAAAATGTTGGTATAAAGGCGGATATTTTTGAACAGTTATTATAAAAATTTTGTCAAAACGAATTACGCGGTTTGTAGCCTGCCAAAAGTTAACTCGGAAAAACCTAACACGTGAATTGTGGCATGATTTTGAGTGTAAACTAGATCACTTGAATGGTAAAATTGATCACTTGAATGGCCCCTGAGGGGTGTTTTAACTTTAAATAAAAATTAAAAACCTTGTTGTCAAAAAAAATAACACGTCGGCATGGAATTGACACCTGGGCAAAAAGATGGAGCAACTAGAAGCTGCGGTGCACACCCACTGAACTATACATGTTGCATTTACTGCCTTTTACGGTCATTC